>JAGKTI010004052.1:26505-52816 GCA_018397915.1 Birgus latro | reverse complement strand
GAGGATTGTATCAAGATCAGTTGCTAAATGCCAGTGAAACAGGCATTTGTTAGAGGAAAGTGACAAGCTCCTGTTCAGCTTCCTTTGTTAAATGTTGATGAAATAGGTATTTTTTGGAGAAAAGATGCCTAGCTCTAGTACCAGTTCTGTCAGTGGTAGAAAACAAAGACCATATCACTCTTCTCTTCTTTGTAAATGCAACAAGCACAAATTTAATAACTTGTCTGGCACATTTCCTGAATGCCAAACCTCACAGACACGTTGAGGTGAGCAAGCATGAAGTCTGCTGAATCACTAATAAGAAGGATTGGTTAACTGCTGCTGTAATTAATGTGGTTCAACAAGTGCTTCATCCCATATGCAGAGGTTCTGCACATACTGTAAGCTTGCATTAAAAGTCATCCTTTTGTTGGAGAATGCTCCAACCCATTCAGAATTCCCAGAAGATCAGCATCCAGTTAAAGTAATTTTCCTTTCACAAACCACAACCGGCTTGATTATAAATGCCTTGGTTAAGAGTACCTGTTATTGTTGTACTTTCAGATTATTTAGCAATGCAACAGGCAATATTGAACTCGTGCAGGAATTTGGAGAAGCCTTTGGCAGTAAGGTCAGACTTACTACAAATACCATGCCAAACCCAACTTTGCATCAGATCCTCTGCCTTTCACATCCACATATCTCACTGCCACTGATGCCACAGCCACAGTTTATATGCAAGTAAAGCAGTTTGGAGGTCATTCAGAGCATCATCAGTGCAGCTGACTCCTTCTAGCCTGAGGGGATATTTCTGTGGCAACAGTTAAGCCCACCTGGAAGTCCTATGTTCCCAGAGAAGCAGAATATTCTACACAGCCACCAAGGACACTGCTAACATCCCTGGGTTCAGTGAAGTCAACATGGGGAAAGACAAGTTGTGAGTGCTCAGTGCGAGGAACCAACAGTAAGCAACTTCTGAGAGGATGCAGATGCAATGAGGAAAAAGGGAAAAAAACATAGTTTCTGCTGCTAATATGCATCATAAGGTGAACATAGGGGACCTCATTGTGGCTCATCTCAGGAAGTTGTAGAGCATTGTTGCCACATTTAAGGACATGATTGTTAATCCTGATCTGTGAAAAGAGCAGAGGAGACAACCATGAGCATTGGCATGTGCTTGAGTTGTTATTGCAGCCTTTACAACACCAGTCAGAACAAGCAGCAGCAACCATACATCACCTTACTTTGCAATCTGAGAAGTTGAACCTGTCTCCTCCTGCTTCCCTTATATCAATGCAGTGTTGCAAGATGATGATGGTGGTTACCACAGTTTGTTTCTGACTACAGTTTTGAAGCTTTTGGTGAAGGTAATTCGGTCGACTCAGATTGATCAGCTATCCCATGTATCTTTTTGCACCTTACTCCTTCACCATTCAAGGTCTGTAAAAGTATGGGTACTAACTCTGTATGAATTGATGAAGTGAATGCACAGGAATGAGAATGTTAAGGTGGATGAGTAGGATATCATGAAATAACTGATTTTAGTGAGCTGTAAGAAAAGTTTGGCATAGGAAATATCAGAGAAGTGATGCAGATTGTTGGGTTCAGATGGTTTGGACATGCTGAGAGGAGAAGGGAGAGGAACTAATTGAGGAGGGTCCCAGGTATGAATGTGGAGGGAATAGTATCCAGAGTAAGCTGTCGGACAAGGTTGTTTGTGAAAATCTTTTGAGATGAAGGATCAAGGAGGGAAATGGCTTCAGATTGTGACACATGGAGGGCTGCCATCAAATGGAAATGAAAAGACCTGCACATACTAGCATGGTCACCTCTCTCCAAGCATAAGTATATACCTATCCCATGTTCAGCACAGGTAATGCATAGTGGCACATCAGAACGATACTGAAAATCATGCAGCACAAGTATTGGAAAATCATTATAAAGTCCAAATTACTTCTGGTCACTTAGCCAGAGTCACCTTTTACCCCTATGCATCTCCCAGAAAGTATGTTACACAACTTCCCAACACGGAAATGTATGAGCTAGTGTCATACAATACAATAAACAATGAGTGAACTTCTGTTGCCCTTACCTGGTGAATGATGGATCTGGCGCTCGCGCTAGACGACATACGTGCACTCGCACGTATATACCGCCGTGTCTCACCAGAATTTGTTTCCCATCTCTTCCTATTACAATTCCGGGACCGTGCCACTCATGACTGTCATTTCTTTTGTAGAAGACTTCATCTCCATTCCAGATGTCGTTTAGGTCACTCGAACATACGTTGTGCCGCAGAGCCCCAGCCAAGCGTTCATCTGATTCGGTCTTTATAAACTCTTGTCTAGCTAAATGAAGAGCGTTCAAGTTGTCTCTCACAATTTTCGATGGTGATGAAGGTTTCAAGGCTGGAGGATCATTTGCGTACACATTAGGCAGACTAGGGTTTTGACCAAAAACAAGTTGGTTAGGAGAAAAGCCTGAGTAGTTGGTGAGAGCATTTCTTGCCGATACTGCCCATGCCAAGGCCACATCCAATTCACACTGGCTATCAGCCATTACCTTCCTAACAATGTCACCAATGACTGCATTTTGACGCTCACAGACTCCGTTGCTCCAAGGACTTTCTGCAGACGTTGTCATGATCTTGATATTAAAGGCCTCTTCCAATGCTCACATTTCCGCATTATTGAATTCACAGCCATTGTCTGTAAGAATTTTTCTAGGTGTGCCAAACACAACTATCCAGCTCCAAAATATTCCTTTGATAATGGTGGGCGCACACTTATCTGCGATTACTATCGCATTACAATACCTGGTCGCCAAATCAACAAGGACTAAGAAATAATGCCTTCCCCAAGCTTTTAAATCCATGGCTATGGCTTCATTAAACTTAGACGCCATGGGCAAACTGACTACGGGTCGGGGCTTGGCTTTCTTAATCGGCAACAGACTGTACAAGCATCAGATACAGCCTTGACAGCCTGTTCCAGTTTTGAACTTTTAATTCCCACATCTGTGATCAGTTTAATTAGTTTTGCCAATGTTGGGTGTCCAAATTGCCTGTGAAGCTTCAAAGCGTTTTTTTCTACATCACCCCCACGAGTTACTAACATGATTGTTTCACAAAATTCACGATCTAGTCATAAGGAAATTGGAAGTAAGTAATGGCCTGAAGATGAGGACTTTAAATCAATGATAGTTAGCTCGGTTTCTAGAGTGAGAAGTGGTTGGAAGAAGTTCAGGGAGCTGTTGCCTCTCCTGACATTGAGAGGACTCTCCTTACGTGCTAAGGGGTCTTTGTATGCAGCATGTGTTAGGAGTGTGATGCTGTATGGTAGTGAGACCTGGGCAGTAAAGGAAGAGGATATTCGCAGGTTTAAACGTACAGAAATGACAATGATTAGGTGGATGTGCAGTGCGTCCCTGCGTGCAAGGCCTGGGGGGGCTGGGTTTACGATAGAAGAGTTGAGAGGTAGGATGGGACTGGAGTGTATTGGTGTTGTGATGAGGAGAGGTAGGCTGAGGTGGTTTGGACATGTGGAGAGGATGGGGGATGATAATTGGGTGCAGAGGGTGAGAAGTGTTAATATTGGGGGAGGGGTAGACCGAGAAAGACATGGGACGAGGTCATTAAATGTGACTTAAGGGTTAAGGGACTGAATAGGGAGGCTGCCAGAGATCAAGCAGCGTGGAGAGCCGCCATTAGGTGACCAAGGCCGACACGTGCAAGCATGTTGGAGCCTTCAAAAACGAAAACGATAGTTCCACAAATTTTGACCTGGTCAGTTCCAAGGTTGATCAATATTTTTGCTTTTTTCATGGAACGTCTACTCAACAGCAAGGGAATATTGCAGTCCACAGCATCAGCCACGATGGTAGCACGCATGTTTCCAATGTAGCAGGGCAGAGTAACACGTTTGAGGGAAGAAACTGTGACACCATCAGTAAAAGTAAACGTTGAGGATGACGCTTCTTCTCTTACAGCATCACGTTCATAATCAGTGAGCTCACTTAGATAGCAATTGATCCATTCAACACCACATACAGTTGTAGAACACCCTGTGTCTAGAAGAGCACATCCCTTAGATTCTTCAACTAGAGTCTGTGACTTACCTCTACTAGCGGCATCATCCGCATAGCCCATAAACAACGTCAGATGCACTGTTTCAGAATTTTCTTCTCGACTGCCGTTGTTTTCGTATGCATCCGGACAGTCACGTGCCCAATGAAATCTAGATTCACATACGAAACACCTCGATACCTTATCGTCAGGCCCAAGTGGGTTCTGCCTCCTGCTGGTGGATGAGCATTGGGGAATTCTAGCAGATACGGTTGAGCATCAGCCACTACCCCGATGTCGATCACGTATTGCACCACCCCGCAACATTCTCCGTCCTCGTCGAGTACCTCTAGCATAAAGCGTTTCGTCACCCTCAACTTCGTCACTCCAAAATACTGGTTCATCTTTCACCTCCCGGGCGGACACCGATGCCTCGTTCTGCCTTCCAATTTCACCAGCAAAAATACGATTCAGGGAAGATTTCATATTTTCGTATGTCACCTCAGTTATCGCGGACATCACTAGTTGTCATTCACTGTCTGAAAGTTTGCATGCAGCTAAGAGCATAAAAGCCATCACAGAATTTGGCAGTTCCATGTCCTGCTTGGTAAATTTGAAGTAAACATGCTCAAATTCTGTCACGAACTCCCGAATGTTCATATCACTGGCTCTTCTGAAGTTGTAAAGCTCATAAAACGCTGCAAACTGTCGACGTCCTTTGTCCACGAGAAATAAACTGTCTAATTTTTTCAGCAGGGTCTGAACACCATCCTTCTGCTTTAGAACATCTGTTTCAATCTGCAAAGACGCCACCCTCGCTCTCCCAGACAATGACATATGAATAGCCAAAGCTTGTTTTTCAGCTGCTAGGTCCATTAGTTCACACCAAATGCCAATGTCTTTTTTCCAGCTCTCATATGTAGAATCATTTTCCAGTTTTGGAGGCCACTTGGTCGAACATGACGCCATTCTCGCAACCACGCTCTGTTACCAGTGTTGGAACTAGGCAAACTACACTCACCGGCGTCACGACGTGAACTGCCAAGGCTCCCAGTTGCATACCACCGGAACCTTCCGATGACATCATCACTCGTGACTTAGCAGATGTGTGCGTGCGCACACACACTAACACGTAGATTTGTTTGTGCCTGTAGCAATGAAGATTCCAAGGCAATAGAAAATCATTGTTGATTCCCTCCATCTTTTGCACCTTTGACTTCCTTCTCAGATCCCTTGAAATCCAAGGTGACAATCACAGATTCAGCATTGAGTAGCAGATCATCCATGTCAGAATCAGAGTCACTCCCTGGGGCTAAGGCTGTGGTTGTATTGGTGACAGTGGTTGTGACTGTGACTAATGCATGGTTTGGAGGACGAGCTAGTTCAGTAACTTGAAAAAAATGGGTTATGGGTTGTTGATGTTATTGATTTTCCATCTTATGGTACATTCAGCATAAGGGACCAAAGCTTTGTCCACATAGGTAGTACTGAAAACACATCAGTTGATAGTAGGGTTGTAGTTTGTTAATGCATATGTAAGGTTTTCATCAGTTGTGATCACTTCCTTTAAGTCTTTCATGTTGGAGCCAATTTTCTCATCATTTTCTTGTCCCTCTTGATGTATCTCTGTCTCTTCATGTTCTCTCCGAAGATTGTTGACCTATGACTGTGGGTATTATCTAATGAAGTCCATGATGTCAGCCTCCTTTATGTTAGTATAGAGCCTTTCCCTTTCTTTGCATAGGCCTCCCCCACACCCACTTATATTAACTCCTTCACAATCTGCCGTGAACCTGAAAACTGTACGGATGCCCAGGATGCTTCAAAGAACATTTCTTTACGCATAATGTATGGTAGCGCTGGTGTCATTGTTCCAGGACTTTGCTAGGAACCTAAGTGCTTGCTTAATGGTATATTTTTGACAGATAATGATATATGAAGTTTAACCCAGAGGAGTGTGTTGGGTTCTTTCTTCTGGCTCATTCTCTGTTGCTGCTGAGCTGTCTTTGCTGCTTTTCTCTTCCTCTTCTCATGTCTCTACACACACCTGTCTTTCACATTCTTTTGTTCTTATATCACATCTGTGGTGTAGTTCAGCATCCAAAAGGTACTTCTGTAATTTCCAGTTTTAAGCTCATTGTCAGAGAGGTGGAACAAAACTGAAGTGTTGGCTAGATAGAAAATTATTTGTATGCCTTTGTGATGCCCCTGTTGTTGTTGGTGTTGCCCCAGACTCATCTTAAAGTGAACCTGATGGACTGCAGGCTACAGATGCCCCTCTCCTGCAGTACACCATCCTCCTTTCAGGGGTTAGGGAGGGAGCTTGGAGGACATTTGTAGAACCAGATACTGGAGCCATCCAGTTATATCAGTGCTACCATGAGAAGGCATCCCTCTCCAGCACCAGTGCCTGTGTGGATATTTTGAATGACAGGGTGCATTGTATACCAACAGCAATGCCTTGAAAGATAATTGTTACCTGCAGAACTCCATATTCTGTTATGTACAGTACAGTGTCTACTTACATGCTCTTGTTTACAAATGTTGTTGGAGCAGTAAAGCATTGGATTATGGATAGATGGATTGCCTTTAAGGAGAAAAAAGCATTAATGACTTGATGGAGCAATAAAGCATTGGATGATGGATGGATGGATTCCTTTTATGGAGAAGTAATTAAACTGAATGATGTCAACAGTGTATCTCATTTCATATTAAGTTAATGGAAGTAAATTTTTTATTAGGTGATACGTCTAACATAACAAATTGGCAGACACATTCCTGACATGTATTGGGATTGTACTTTATTGAATTACAAATTACTAACCCGTTAAGTACACAGATATTGTCCTCTTAGTCCCCTGTGATGAAGTAAAGTATCATGATAAAAAGAAAAAAGTCTCTGGCACACATAATGTACTGAATAATACTCTAGTTCAGATATTAGGAATATCACTGAAAATGCCCAAGGGTCATCCAAAAAGGCATAACTATGCCTCCAAGTTGTATATATTCCACTCCTTTATTCACTGCTTGGTGGGTGGACATACTTTGAGTCTTTCCATCACCACCACCGCATCACTGAGCTTTTAGATAAGTTTCTCACTCATTCAGAGTGGTAGGTGGTGGCGACCATCATCCACTCACTTGATGTAGTGCTGCCTACTTCTTCCTTAGCCTTTATCATTCTTTTTCTGTGCCTGCCCTCCTTTCTTCCTATTTCTCCTATATTTCCTGTCACTTCTTACTGCTTTTCTTTCCTTTACAGGTGGCATTACATTGAGTGACAAGCCAAATGGTTTCCTGTAAGCCAAGAAACCATTTACAACGCTGGGTGGTAACCATATAACCAAACCATACGTGCTCCCTGCGTGTCAACAAGTGGGTTGGTGGAGGGTTAGTGCCCTTCCCCGTAAAAAAAAATAACTCAAAGTCAAATGGCCACCCCTTACGGGATTATGGTGTCTGGCAATAGATAGATAGATTCTCACTCATTCTGCAGTACCTTGAACCCCCCCTCCCCCCCGTTTCCTCGCTCGCTGTTGTCGTAGGAGGGCTTCGGAGACGTCGATTGGGTCATGATGAGTGGGGAGGCTATGGCTGGGTCTCTTCTCTACCCTATCCCCCCTCCTTAGGTCTGTTTCGCTGCCTTAACTAATTTTGTGAGGCTCTTTTTCTTATCCTGTTGCTTCTTTCTTCCTTCTTCCCTATCATCAACAGATAGTGGAGGCCTACTGGTGATGTTCCAGTCTCCACCCCTTTTGTCATCTTGGGTGAGACTGTCTCCTCTCCACGTGTTTGCCGTGCGTGGCGTCCCGTGTATTCCCTGCGCCCCTCTATCTGGGAGTTGAGTTCACCATGGGGCAGGGTGCAGTTCCCTGTGGTGGACAACACGCTTCTTTGGTAGAGGGGTTGGGGTAAGACGGGCGGTCCAGTGTGGCCCCGCTGGGCAAATCGGCTGGCCCTGTATTGACTTAGTCAACCTCGGCTAGCGTCAAGCGGGCACTGTTTGGTAGGCACCGCATTGGTCCGCGGCTGCCACTTCACATCAAACAGTGTCCGTGTATACCTCTTCCGCTATCCCTGGGGCTGTTGGGCGAGTTTGACCCAACATCAGCCTTCCCTAGTTGGGCTCTGTGGTGGGTGGGGGGCGGGGTGGTGAAATCTACCATTTTCAGTTATATGGATAAAACTGCTACTTCTGGCCCAATTATGGTGACGACCCAGGACTCGCTTTTGACCATGGCCTCGACTTCCTCCCCTCCTCCTCCACGTTCAGTTACTATAAACAACCCATCCTTCTTGCCTACTGTGTCTTCCACTCCTCCAGCTTCTGTTCTGTCTACTTCAATCAGCCCCTCTACTATCGTCACACTTCAACCTTACCTTCCTTCTTCACCTCCTGTTGCTGTTTCTTCTATGTCCTCTACCTCCCTCTCCCGACCTCGTCCGTCTTCCTGTGTGCCTGCCCCTTCCCTCACTTCCTCACTGTTCGGTACACAGACATGGTCTAAATTTTTTAATATCCACGATACGTCTGACGACCTCTCGCTCCACCTTTCTCTACTTCGACAGGTAGGCAGGGATGTCACCTTCTCTGCCCATCCAAATGGTTCCCGCCTCCTTGTTGTTCGCAGTGCTGCCCAGGCCGAGAAGGTGGCATCCCTAGTCACCAATTCAGGACAACCCATCTCCGTGTCCCCAGATATCCAGCTTAATTCAGCCACTGGCACCGTCTACTTACAATCATCAATGTCCTTCGGTCAGAGGCCTCTCACAGACTGCTCCACTGACATTGAACTAATCCTCTCAGAACAACACCACCCAATCCGCTCAGTACATTGTTACACAATTCCTCCTCGTGGCGCCGACAAGAACCAGCCAATATCGTAAAAATAGTTTTCGCCTCGTGATCTACCCTCCACAGTCATTATTGGGGGCACTGTCCTCCAAGTACGGCAGTATATCCCGCCTCCTCGCCAGGGCACATCTTGTTGGCGCTTTGGCCACCCCGCCAAATACTGTCGATCATCAGCAGTCTGTGCCAACTGTGCACTGGCCAGTCGTGCCTCCTCAGATTCCATTTCTACCATCCAGTGCTGCCCTAACTGTCGTGGGAGCCATTCTGCCACCTACTGACACTGTCCCATCTACCTCTTTGAGGCAGAAGTGTCCAACATTTGCTGGAAAATTGGTCTCTTCCTTACTGAGGACCGTCGCAGAGTTCGTGGCCTCGGTCACCACCCTACTGTTACCTACGTCTCCGTAACCCGTCCTCCTGCCGTAGTAGCTTCTAGTGACAGTACTGTTTCTTCTTCCCCTTTTGCACCTGTCTCTTTATCTGCTATCCCCCATTCCTCTCCTCCCATCTCTCATCTTCCCACCTCTCACTCTGTCCCTACTCTTGTGACTGCTGTCTCCTCTTCCATTCCTCCCAGTACTCCTATTTCCACCTCTCCCTTCTCTCAGCCTCACCCCCCCTCGACCTCAGACCTCTCCTTACAGACTTCTCTTGTTCCTGTCTCTAATTCTTTCTCTGTTTTAGGTTCTTCTACCCCTGCCTCCTCTCCATCCCCTTCTTTACCTATACCTTCTCCTCGTCCTTTCCCCTGTTCACAACCTCGTCCCTCTTCTTGCTCGTCCAATTCTGTTACTCAAACCCGCCGTTTGGCGCCTCTGGCCCAACGCAACATCCGATCCCCATCCTCCTCTAGTGGTAAGCGCACTCTGTCCATCGCCTCAGACTCTAAGGCCTCTCACACCCATCCTCCTACTTCTCCAGCTCGTAAAGTCCGTGCAATGAATACCCGCCCCTCCAGATCAATACACTCTGCCCCGTCGAAATCCATATCTCAGCAGTCTCCTCAGTCACGTCCCTGGACCGCTCCACTGCCGGCGCCTTGTGACACAAAACCCTCAGATGATGACGACAGTGAAACCATCCCCAAGATCATGGATTACATTTTAACTTCCACGCCAGATTCAGTAGACAATGCTCAATGCTGTACCCTCTTCTTCCATCCTCTCTGTTGAAGTCCATCCTGTACCTCCTGACCTCTCTTCCACTCCTCTCCCTCCTTCCTCTCCCCCTCCTTCACCTTCTATCCCCTCCTCTTTGCCCCCCTCCTCTTCCACTTCTCACAGTACTCCTTCCCCTTTGTCTCTCCCCATGCCTCCAGGCTATAGAGACCATTCCGCTCATCCACCAGTTTCACCTTCCACCCGTCCCTACTATCGTAACGACTCGGTAATATATGTTACTATTCTGTATTATATTTTACTTCCTATGTCTTATATTTATTTCCTATGGATTATATTTTACTTCCTGTGTATTATATTTTACTTCTTGTGTATTATATTTTACTTCCTGTGTATTATATTTTATCTTTAGTATTAATTTCCTTTTATCTTACCTAGACTCTATTTTTCTGTTGGGTTTTACTTTCTTTGGTTTTTAACATGTCTATTTTTCAATGGAATATGCGAAGTTTTACTGCCCATCGCAATGGCCTTCGCTATCTTCTTTCAGTTCACTGTCCTTCCTTAGTCTGTTTACAAGAACCCCGTCTGTCTTCCCCTCTGGTACCTATACCTGGCTATTGTTTCTTGTTCTCTACTGCTTCTCTTTCTGTTTCAGCCATCTTAGTTCACCATACAATTCCTCTTGAACGTCTGTCCATTAACACCACTGTTCCATGTCATTTTATTCGTGTGTTTCTCGGACGTTGGATTACGGTGGTTTCTGTTTATTTCTCTCCTTCTCAGCCTATTGATTTCTTTGCTTTATCCCTTTTATTATCCCAGTTACCCACCCCAATTTTATTGCTGGGGAATTTTAACTGTCGCCATGCTTTATGGGGCGATGTCGTTACTAATTCGCGTGGCCGTCACCTTGAGTCTTTTATTTTTACTACTGATTTATCCCTATTGAATATGGGAGCTTCAGCGCATTTTGACACTACAACTCGTACTTTCTCCTGTCTGGATCTCTCCTTGTGCTCCCCTTCCCTTTCTTTAGTCTTTTATTTTTACTACTGAATAATCCCTATTGAATATGGGAGCTTCAACGCATTTTTGACGCTACAACTCGTACTTTCTCCTGTCTGGATCTCTCCTTGTGCTCCCCTTCCCTTTCTTTAGATTTCCATTGGTCTCTTCTTTCGGATGTTGTATATAGTGATCACTTTCCTATCAAACTTTATTGTCCCGTACTCAGACCCCCTTGATGGTGTTTTCCGAAAGCTGACTGACCGTCATTTACTTCTTTAACTATTCCTTCTGTACCTCCTTCTTCTACTGCTTTAGATATGCTCACCTATTTTAATGTGTTAGTTCTGAGTGCAGCTTTGAGTGCAATTCCTAGGTCGTCCAATCCTTTTACTTTTAAGTGTGTACCTTGGTGGAATTCGGATTGTACTGTGGCTCTCCGTGTTAAACTTGCACGTTGGAAGAGTTACCTACGTAAACGCAATACCTCGTATGAACAGAGTGCATTTCTAATGTTTAAAAAGGCCCGCGCTTCTCTTCATAGGACTGGTAAACGGGCTAAACGCCATAGCTTGAGATTATACGTTTCCACCATTACCACCAATACACCCATTGCTTCCGTTTGGAAACGTATACGCAAAATAGCTGGTAAACATCTTCCCATGCCTTCTCTTGTCCTCCATTTGGATGGAGAATCAGTCGCAGATGCTCGTCTAGTTGCTAATGGCTTAGGTCTTCATTTTAGTAATCTTAGTAACGGCTCTCATCTCTCACCTGAATTCCATGCCCTTAACCTCTAAACTGCGGATCGTCACTTTCTTGACGATCGGGTGCAATGGATCATACCGTGGGGCGTCACTTCTGTGACTGTGTTTTTTTTTTATTCACCCGGGCTTTCAGGTGGTGACTTGTATCATCTGTCAGCACTTCCAGTGTCCAACAATAGTCAGAGCTGCTAATGTCATCAGTACTCCCATCCATTGTTGACAGTTTAGCCATTTTCCCCCATTCTAGACTCCCCTCCCTACCTCCCCTCCATTACCCTCTCGTGTCATCTGCTCAGCCGCTCTCGTTTTCGTTTTTGAAGGCTCCAACATGCTTGCATGTGTCGGCCTTGGTCACCTAATGGCGGCTCTCCACGCTGCTCGATCTCTGGCAGCCTCCCTATTCAGTCCCTTAACCCTTAAGTCACATTTAATGACCTCGTCCCATGTCTTTCTCGGTCTACCCCTCCCAACCCCTCCCCCAATATTAACACTTCTCACCCTCTGTACCCAATTATCATCCCCCATCCTCTCCACATGTCCAAACCACCTCAGCCTACCTCTCCTCATCACAACACCAATACACTCCAGTCCCATCCTACCTCTCAACTCTTCTATCGTAAACCCAGCCCCCCCAGGCCTTGCACGCAGGGACGCACTGCACATCCACCTAATCATTGTCATTTCTGTACGTTTAAACCTGCGAATATCTTCTTCCTTTACTGCCCAGGTCTCACTACCATACAGCATCACACTCCTAACACATGCTGCATACAAAGACCCCTTAGCACGTAAGGAGAGTCCTCTCAATGTCAGGAGAGGCAACAGCTCCCTGAACTTCTTCCAACCACTTCTCACTCTAGCAACCGAGCTAACTCCAGCCCCACCTCCGGCACATAACATGTCTCCCAAATAACAAAACTCCTCCACACACTCAAGAGACTCACCTGCAAGTTCAACCCTCTCACGCCTAACAATCTCNTCTCTGAAGTCACGTGAGAGGGCTTCAAGCACCATGATAAACAACAAGGGACTCAAAACTGACCCCTGATGCACACCAACATTCACGGGAAACTCATCACTCAAAGCTCCATTCACCCTTACCTGAGTGTGAGCACCCACGTACATGGCCATAACCACCCTAACCAGCCACTCTTCCAACCCTAGCTTTCTCATTGCCCACTTCACCACCTCTCTAGGGACTCTGTCAAAGGCCTTTTCCAAATCAACAAAAACAAAATACAATTCCCTTTTCTTGCCAATATATTTTTCCTGAAGCTGTCGAACAATGAATATGGCATCAGTGGTCCCCCTGCCTGGCATAAACCCAAACTGCATCTCATTGATATTCACTCTTTCTCTAATCATACCTTCTAGAACTCTCTCCATTACTTTCATTATCTGATCTAAGAGCTTTATACCTCTGTAATTTCCCCTTTCCAGGGCATCACCCTTCCCTTTGTACACATTTACAATTACACTCTTCAGCCAATCATCTGGGACAACACACTCATATATAATCATATTTATCAGGTCAGTGACTAACCTCACCCCAATATCTCCTGAGGCCTTCAACATTTCGGCAGTCAACCCAGACACACCTGCCGCCTTCCCCACCCGCATCCTGCCTATTGCCTCACTCACAGTAGCAGCGTCAATCAAAGGCCAAGGCCCAAACACTGGATCAGCTGGCTCCAAACCTTCCCTATCCCAATCAAACTCCTCATTCAACAACCGGCTATAATGCTTTCTCCATGCATCTTTAATATCCTCACTGTTAACCACTACCCTTCCTTCATCATTCTTCACACACTGCTCGCCTACAATGTCCCGATTATCTCTCTTCATCTGATTTGCCACCCTAAAAACCATATTTTTCCTTCCTTCATGATTTAGATTATCAAGTAAAAGTCTCTGTGACTCAGACTTCGCCCTGTATACCTCTCTTCTAGCCCTGCGCTTGGCAGCCAAGTACTCCTCCCTGTTACCACCCTTCTTCCATTCCCGGAAAAGCCTTCTCTTCTCCTTAACTGCGGCTTCTACACCCTCATCCCACCACCAAGTTGCTTTATGTCTTGGTGGGCCTCTTGTCCAACCGCATACTGCATCGGTAACTCTCAAGAGGTTGTTCTTAAGGGCTCCATACTGTTCATTAACGTCTCTATCTTTGGCTTCCTGTTCAGCCACCACTCTCCTCATCTCACTATAAAAGGCATCCCTTACTGATTGGTTTCTCAGCTTCCATATTTTCCTCCTAGGTACATATGTCATCCTTCTCATCACTCGTTCCTTAAGCACCATGTCACAAATCAACAGTTTGTGCTGCTGAACACACTCCTCGCTTCCTATAACTTTAACATCCCTCACTAATCTCCTATCAACCCTCCTTACCAGAAAATAATCTATCTGGCTACTATTTCCCCCGGACTCGTACGTAATCAATCTACTCACTCTTTTTCTAAAATGTGTGTTGCACACAATCATGTCCATAGCCTCCCCAAACTCGAGTATTCTTTCCCCTTCCGCATTCCTCGCACCATATGCACATCCTCCATGGACTCCTTCATAACCTTGAGCTGCTTCACCAACATGACCATTTAAATCCTCTCCCAGAACAACTACCTCATCATCACCCATACCACTTACTACGCGTATTAAATCATCCCAAAATCTATCCTTCTCTGCGTCATCCAATCCTACCTGCGGAGCATATGCTGATATGACTGGGAAGCTCTGCGCTAAGTAAATCTTCCCCGGATTTTTCCACTGTTTTCATCCATTGAAATGAACCCTATGCCCTATTCTTATACAAAATAATAAATATATATATAAAAATAAGGTAATTGATAGTGCCATACACCTGGAATTGGCTAATTATCACTTGGAAACATCCAACCTGCACTCTTTTGCTAATTTCCCCTGCTTTTTTTTTTCCCCTGAAATATGCCATATGAGCTACTCTCGTAATATAAATGTATATAGGAAAGGAAGGGAGAAACCCGAGTGATATTTATATTCACGTGGAACTACCTAATTTATTATGTATTGTCTAGATTTCCTACGACTTATTTCTTAGCATATACATTAGCAGCTTACATCTTCAACTCTTGGCTGCTGAGATACGTATTGTACATTCAGTTCGCTCTTGTCCTTCACGGTGAAATCATGTCGCAGTCGCGCCCCTTCATTTCTTCCCCTTTTGCACCCATTATAAAAGGCCCTGTGACCTCTACCCCTACTAAACATCGTGTGGGAAGCGGTAAAGGACTGTAAATATATATAACTGTAATAAAGTACTATAAATGATAAAGTGTGAGTGTGTATATGAGTAAGAAATGACAGAATACCATCGGCGAATTAGTGCGAGTGGGAGGCTCGTACTCGCTCATGTTTTACATTGCTTTCACAGTGTTTTTTTTTTTTGGAGTATGGATTCCAAACTACTTGGAAATCATTGAGTATTGTTTCTAGTGTTAATATCTGGCAGTGGTATTCATATTACGGGAAGTCGGGAAGTGTAAAGACTTATTTACCCAACTTCAGAAGTGTCCACAAGACCTACAGTAGTCGACGAGTGCTAAAAACACATCCCAGGAGAAAGCTGAAGGTATGTGCCATATGCATATGTAATTATAATATTCTAGGACTAATAACTGATTTTTGGCAAATATTTTTAAAAAGTCAGTCGGAGCGCGAATATCCCCGCGGGATGGACATGGCGTGCCTCCGACAACCCCCCGGTTTAAGGATTAAAGCTGCTACTGAATGTACGCCAGTTGTCTTCCAGCTCTCGTCTAGTCAGTCGTATAATGCGCCTTTTACACTCCATGAATTGTCCTCTGCCCTTCGTCTTTGTAAGAACACTTGTGAGGGTCCTGATAACATACACTGTAATATGCTCCGTCACCTATCCCCCCAGGCCTTGGCCTTATTATTAACTATATACAGTATAATCGTATCTGGACGGAGGGTGTCTTTCCTCCCTCTTTTCATAATGCTGTCATTCTCCCGTTTCTTAAGCCGGGAAAGCAAGGCCATGCCCCTCAAGATTATCGCCCCATTCCTCATACTAGTTGTCTTTGCAGATTGTTCAAGCGTATGATAAATCATCGTCTTATGTGGCTCCTAGAATTCAAGCAGCTTTTGTCCTCTTCACAGTTTGGCTTTCGTAAAGCTTGCTGCACCTTAACTCCCCTCCTAAATCTAGAGACTTATATCCACTCAGCCTTTGCAGTCTGTGGTCGCAGTGTTCTTTGACCTTGAAAAGGCTTATGACACAGCTTGGCGCTACCATATTTTACGCACAGTTCATTCTTGTGGTATTGATGGTAACCTTGGGGTTTTCTTAAAGAATTTTGTATCATCTCATTTCTTTAGAGTCTGTGTTCAGCATACTTATTCAGATCCCTTCCCACAATATGAAGGTGTCCCCCAAGGCAGTGTTCTTAGCACTACTCTCTTTTTATTGGCAATTAATGGGATTATATCTTGCCTCCCAGTTGGTGTCCGTTCTTCTTTATATGTAGATGATTTTGCATATATGCCTCAAATTCTGACATCTTTGCCCTTGGTGCTCTTATTCAACGTGCGGTTTCTGCTGCCTCAGAATGGGCTACTTTTCATGGCTTTCGGTTCTCTCCTCTTAAGTCTCATGCTATTACTTTTACTTGCTTTCATCTTATTTCCCAACCACCTCTTTTTCTCTATGGCTCTCCTCCCCTATACAAAACCTCTGCCTCCTTTCTTGGCCTTCTTTTCAATTCCCATCTTACTTGGAAGGATTATAATGCCTCCTTGAAAATCTCAGCCTTGCAACACCTACGTCTCTTCCAAACTTTGTCTCATGTGTCGTGGGGTGCTGATCAGACTATTCTCCTTCGGCTCCATATTGTTCTCGTTCTCTCCAAACTTGATTATGCTTGCCACGTTTATTCTTCCGCTTCAGACACCATACTTCAACAACTTGATTCTGTGCATCATCACGGTCTCCGTCTGGCACTTGGCGCTTTTAAATCCTCCCCAGTTGAGAGTCTGTGTGCTGAATCAGGAGTTCCATCACTTTACCGCCGCTGTTCTCTGCTTTCTCTTCGTACTTATGCTAAGTTGCACTGTTTTCCTCATACCCCTTCTCTACTTCTTCGCATTCCTGACTTAGACATGTTTTCCACTCCTAGAACCAGGCCACCTTTTGGAATTCGAGCTCGTACTCTCCTCACGCACTCCTCTCTTGCTGTTAGTAATGTTTTTTCTTTCCGCACATGTCTTTTTTCCCCGTGGCTACTTCCACGACCCCACATTTGTCCTTCCATTTTCCCCTATTCCAAGTCCAATTCTTTTTCATTCATTCTCCTTTCCCAGTTTTCTGACCATCTCTCCCACCATTCCTCTGCAATCCTTATATACTCTGATGGTTCTAAAACCCCGGAGGGTGTAGGCTTTGTGATCTTCTTTCCTGACACCTTTATCATTTTAGCTTTCCTACCTATGCAAGTATTCTAACAGCTGAGTTATATGCCCTCTTGTTTGTGTTGTGGTATATTTGTCGTGCCTCCTCTCCCTCATTTGTGATATTCTCCGATTCATATAGTGTGTTATCTCTTCTTCAGTCATCCTCTGCTTCTCATCCATTAGTCCTTCATATCTTGGAGTGGTTGTTCCGTATCTCCTCTCGTCGTAAAACAGTCCAGTTCTGTTGGGTCCCAGGACATGTGGACATCGTGGGCAATGAACATGCTGATCAGTTGGCTCGCATGGCTGTTGCCTGAGATGCCTCTCCTTCCTTCCTCATTGCAGTCTCTGATTTTCTTGCTGCTCTAGCTTCCTTCCTTCAGCACCAGTGGCAGTCTTGCTGGGACTTTATCACTAATAATAAACTACGTGTTGTTAAACCATTTATTTCTCCTTGGTTAACCCCCTTGCCGCCGTAACAGGAGGTGGGAGACTGCTCTAGCTCATCTTAGAATTGGTCATACTAGACTTACCCACTCTTATTTGATGTCTGGCGGTCACCCTCCCCTCTGTACTCATTGCAATACCATTCTCTCCGTACGCCATATTTTCCTTGATTGTCCTCTTTACACTGTACAGCGACGTATTTCATTTCCTTTTTTGTCTCACCTCCAACGTTCTCCCATCCTTTCAGATTTTCTCCAAGAATCACCTTATTTTTCCTATCATAATATCATGTCCTTCCTTGCCTTTATTGGTCTTCTTTCCGACAATTAACTCTGTTCCTGACGTCAATAACCCCATCTGTGATATGATATACTTTTTCCATTGACCCAATTCCTTCACGATGCCGTATCAGTATTTCTGGCTCGACCAGCTTACACAACTTGTAGCCAATGATCTGGCTTTGTGCTGGATTTTGGCACTAGGTTCCTATTGTTCTTATTCTTCTTGAACTTCACCAGGATTATTAGAATCAGATGATGATGAAGATTATTAGGATCATCCTAAAACTTGAAATGTTGTTCAACACATTCCCCTTTAGGGAAAAAAAAAAAAACACATACACACATTTAGGATTTTTTTTTTTTTTTTTAATGCAAGGAAGAAGGAACCAAAGGCCACAGGCCTGCATACTGTTCCTTCCAAGAAAAAGCAAAAACAGTACAAAAGAGAGCCAAATTCAAGATCCCTTCAATTCGAGATGCCTGGACACACTTTGTTTGAAAGACTGGAGATCATAGGAAGTAGGAAATACAGACAGAGGAAGACAGTTCCAGAGTTGACCAGTTGCATAAATAAAGGACTGGGAGTAACGGTTAACTCTTGCATTAGAGAGTTGGACAGAAAAGGGATGAGAGTTTGTTGCTAGACGGGTACTATGTGCCCGTCGTAGAGGTGGAGGGATGCAAGCAAACAGTTCAGAGGAACAGTGACCATTGAAGTAGTGATAGAAGAGAGATAAAGATGCATCAGTGCGGCGAAGAGACAAAGGTTGAAGGGAATCAGTAAGAGGAGGAGAGTTAATGAGATGAAAAGCCTTTGACTCCACCCTATTGAGAAGAGCTGCATGTGGGGAGCCTCCCCACACATGAGAGTTGTACTCCATACACGGGCGAATAAAACCCGTGTACAAGGTCAACAACTGTGCAGGGGTAAAGAAAGTTCGGAATCGGCTTAGCCCACCTAATCTTTTGGAAGCAGATTTCACAAGAGATGTAATATGTTCTTTCCAAGACAAATCCCGAGAGAGTTAAACCCCAAGCATGTTCAAGGATGATGCAGGACATAACTGTTCATTATTAAACATTAGTGGGTAATCCTGAGGAAGATTTTGTCAGGTTGATAAGTGTAAGAACTGAGTTTTTGATGCATTAAAAATAAGATTATTTTTACCCCAATTAGAGATATGAGCCAAGTCAGACATTAGGTGTGCTATAGACTCATCCCTTTTTTGTTGAAGTAACTGCTGAGATGGACGTTGCAGGAACTGAATGGAAAGGTGAAGGGTGGAATCATCAGCATATGAGTGGATAGGGTTAGATGTACAGCTTAGAAGGTCATTGATGAATAAAAGGAAGAGAGTAGGTGATAGGACAGAGCCCTGAGGAACACCACTGTTGATAGGTCTAGGAGAGGAACGATGGCCGTCTACAACAGCGGCTACAGAACGACCAGAAAGGAAGCTAGAGATGAAGGCACAGATAGAAGGAGAGAAACCGTAGGAGGGCAGTTCGGAAATTAAAGATTTGTGCCAGACTCGATCGAAAGCCTTTGAGATATCAAGTGCAAAGGCAAAGCTTTCGCCAAAGTCCCGAAAGGAGGATGACCAGGAGTCTGAAAGGTAGGTGAGAAGATCGCCAGTGGAGCGTCCCTGACGGAACCCATACTGACGATCAGAAAGAAGTTTGTGACAGGGAAGATGCTTTAAAATTTTTCTGTTAAGAATTGACTCGAAAACTTTTGAGACACAGGATGTTAAAGTAATTGGACGATAGTTAGAGGGTTGGGAATGGTCACCCTTCTTTGGGACTGGCTGAATGAGAGCAAACTTCCAGCAAGAAGGAAAGGTACAAGTTGATAGACAAAGGCGAAAGAGTTTACCTAGGCAGGGTATAAGCATAGAAACACAGTTTTTGAGGACAACAGGAGGGACTCCATCAGGACCATATGCCTTTTTAGTACTGAGGCCAGTGATTGCAGAAAATACATCAGCTGAAGAAATTTTAATGTCAGTCAAGAGGAAGTCAGAGGGGGGAAGTGATGGAGGAATAGCACCGGAATCGTCTAAGGTGGAATTGGAGGAGAAAGTCTGAGCGAAGAGATCTGCTTTATCAGTAGAAGAAATAACTACAGAGCCATCAGAGTAGAAAAGAGGAGGGAAGGATGATGAGGTAAAGTTGTTAGAAAGGTTTTTGGCAAGGTGCCAGAAGGAGCGAGAAGAATTCGAGTTGGAGAGTTGAGAACATTTAGCATGGATGAAATTATTTGTAGCAGAGCGAAGAACAGACTTAGCACGATTCCGGGCAGAAATATATAAAAGATGTGATTCAGGGGTGGGTTGGCTCCGGTACCTCTTATAGACCCTCTCCTTGTTGCGGACAGCATTAGAACAAGCGTGATTAAACCAAGGCTTTCTTGCATTAGTCAGAGGATATGAGAAAGGAATATATGCTTTCATGCCCGAGAGAATAACCTCCGTAACGCGCAAGGCACACTCAGATGGCTCCCGGCCATGGAAGCAATAATCATTCCAAGGAAAATCAAAGAAGTACTGCCTGAGGGCCTCCCAATCTGCAGCTCCAAAGTGCCACAGGCGGCGTTTCGTTGGAGGGTCCACAGGCCGTACTGGAGCGATAGGACAGGTTAAGGTAATAAGATTATGATCGGAGGAGCCCAACGGAGAGAAAAGATTAACAGTGTAAGCAGAAGGATTAGTTGTTAGGAAACGGTAGAGTATTTTGGAACTCTCTCCAAGGCGGTCAGGGATACGGGTAGGGTGAAGTACAAGCTGCTCTAGGTCATTAAGAATAGAAAAGATGTAGGCTTGTTCACCAGGTGGATCAGTGAAAGGAGAGGAGAGCCAAAGGTGGTGGTGAACATTGAAATCTCCTAGAATGGAGATTTCAGAGAAAGTAGAAATGGATAGAATGTGTTCCATCGTAGAAGTAAGATAGTCAAAGAATTTTTGATGGTCAGTAGAATTAGGAGATAAGTAAACATGTGCATGAAGGGGGTTGTTGATCCAGGCAGACAGTGAATATATACACTCTTTCCCACAGTATGGTAGCATGCTCTGAAAGACTGTCCAACATGTAGGAACAGACAGGGCTTGTCTGTAGTCTTCCACTGGATACTTAACAGTTTGTATGTGTGAGGGAATTTTAAGCATTGCTTTTTCCATATTGATAGTTCTTGCCTACTCACCTCATCTTGCTTGCACCACAGGCACTAAAGAATAAGATTTAAAAAGTCAGCTAGAGGCCAAAAGCAAAGTTATACAGTCCTGCCTATGCTACAGCTGTTCTTTTGAACAACCCTCCTAGGTTCTGTTGCTTGGGAGTATAATGTACCGGTATATTAATTTTATATAAGTTTTTTCACAAATGTTAGTTCTACCCAATTCTGTATCACTGGTATGTACTGTGTTTTAATTTCCCATGTTATGGATAAAAGGTAGAATATAATTTTATAAGCTTCCCTGGAAAGTATGAATTTGCCAGGAGAGTAACAGCTAATGCATGTCTCACAAACTTTCCCAAGGGCATATGTTTAAAATATGTGTACAGTAGTTTTTTTTTTCTTTACCTTTTTTTTTACAGTTTTTTTTTTCCTTGTTAGACAAAGATATCCCAGACATTTATGAATATACTTATTTACAGTGTATCTTCACTCCATAGAAGAATAATATTTGCAACAATATTTCAGCAGTAATTGTTGCAGAAGAGCTGACCATTGTTTTTCAGCTGGGGGGGGGGGAGTACTATGCTTTAGTGTCTGCACTGGTTTGCTGAGTACAGAATCTGTACCGTAACTGCGCATGTTGAAGTAAGAAAAACAGTAGGCATTCGAACATAAGGGAAATTCACACCAAATCCATGTTGCATCTTTTATGGCAAGAAATAAGGTATTTTGTCATTGCTGGAAACATAAATTGCTTTTCATGGTAGATATTGCAAGATACTGGTGTTGTCATGTAATCATACCTTCAGTATTCATTGTGCTGGAAGTTACTAATAATGGTAGAATACTGATGATGTGTTATGCCAGAGAAATATTAGCAAATTTGTCAGGGTGCATTAATCACAGTGACAAGTATTATAATTATTATATTTTGAATAACAATGTCATTTTTTGAGTAAGAAGGAAACTTTTGTAAAAACAAAGTTAAAAGGAGATAAGTTGTTCATCGGGATGTAAGGGGTACAACAAATTAATGCAAATTATGAAAGAGCACATGTACAAACTGCATGTGTCTGCTTTTTTTTTTTTCCATACATTTGTTATACACTTCAGTATTTTTGTACTGCAACTCATCCTATAAAATGGTAACATTGTACAAATTACAGTGTAGCTACATGTAGAGTATGCCATTTTTACAGTTGTAATGCATCTTAATTTATTCTGTTATTAGAAATTAGTAAAGTCCCTCTAAACTGGATGAATTAGAATAATAATCTCTCCAGCATTGCTTTTTTTTCCTTCCTCTTCTTAAGACAGATGTCTACTTCACTGTGTGGAAATTGTCTGACTGGATGAAGTAGTTTTCTGTTTAGTGGATAATTTGATAATACAGTATATAAAAAGTAATTTACATAAGCAGTAGCTGTTTCTTCGGTAAGGTTTGGTACACAAAGGCAAAAAAATAGGTACATTTGAATGATGCTTGTCATATTATTGCACAAGATCACAAAAGACTCCATACATCACCCTACTCCCCCATCTCAAACTCAGTTGTCAGCACTACCAGCTTAGCTGCCAAATGCCAGTCTGCGCATAGCTACCTAAACAAATGAAAACATTAAACCAGTAAAGTACGCTTTGTGACCACACGACAAGCAAGCAAGCCTTTGTACCTATCGTCATAATTTCACCATGGTGTAAACTTTCATCATTTCTGGTGAGGTAGTTGAACAATAGCAGAAGAATAACTAGCTAAAATATTTGCTTTCTCACATTTTCTCTCATGTTTGCTCTCTGGATGCGCATATAGCTAGGTGCTGTAGCATTTATTACATGCGCAATGTTCAGTTCTTTGCTCCCAACTTGCCCTGTCAACAGACTGCATTGGTGAACGCTTGGCTATTGATCAAATGATAAAACCCATGGTGCAATTGCCCTTGCTGATTTCACCTCCTAAACATAGAAAAAATATGTTCATGTAAAATTATAAGCATAATATCCGATATTTAATTGCTAGAATTCATGCAGAAAAACATGGTGTTACAACAAGAAATCTTTTTAAAATCGATTTCATAGTGGAGCATGTCAGTTGAAGCCCTCGGTACATTCTCTTGGAAAGCTGGGATTCCAAGGGGTTTCTTTGGTCTCAGGAGTAAATATATACTGTAGCTAAAAACAAAATTTATTGAGTGTATTGACTACCTGCTGAAATAATCTCTTTATCTCGCATAGAAGAAAAGTTATTAGCCTTTGAAAACCCTCACAGTCGGGCCATGTTGTGTTGGGCTGGGCTGGGTTGCGTCGGTCCACTCATTTCTCAACTGAATGTAGAGTAAACGTCGCTTTGCTCACTGTGCTTGCTCGCTTGGAGTTAAATATTTTTCCCATTTTAGCATCTTCCAGTTCTTTTGATATTATTTGTTCCTAAGTCGGCATAGATTTCTGAAAGAACGCTATTACCCATACTCCGGTAATTTCTTGCACTGTGAGAGAAAATGGGTTATGGAAAACCACTTTCCTCCTTGTTTCATTGTTTACTGCTGTTTTGGTCTTGGGCTTATTTGAGTGTCAACCTGGGTGACTGCAGGTTGAAGTTTTCCTTTTCCTGAAATCCACCATCCTCCATTAAGGGGACTGGAAATTGAGAGATGTTTGTGGAACTGCGCAGCAGAGCTGTGTGAAGATGTCCCTCACCTGTACCTTTTCTTTCATTAACATTTTGAGTCTGGTGATGAATTTGTCATTATGTTTTTACTGTCTCAAGATAATTTTATTCAGCTTCACAGAAACCTTTCTAACAAAGGTATATTCAGTACAGTGAGTCCTCAATAAACGAAAACCTGATATACAAATTTTCGATATTACGAAAGCGAGGAATGTAGGGCAAATTCCACATATGAAAGGTATCTGTCTCGATGATACAAAAAGAGAAGCGAAAGGAAGTACAAAAAATTCAAAATGGGCGCGCTGCACAGCGCCGCGCTCGCTTGCAGCAAGGAAACAAACTAACTGCCCATCTCTTGTAAACAACTGTTCGCGCGCTTCCCAGTTGAGTCCACGTCCCTCCTCGCAGCTTCGCTGTATGTGAGGATATTTTCGCAGCTCTACACCTTTTCGTACTGTTTAGACGTGCCTCCCAAGCGCCCTGCATCATCTCCAGCACTGGGGGGGCCCACTGCAAAGAAGCAGCAGCACCCTGCTTCACCACAACCACCTGCACCAGCACCAGCAACAGCTTCACCAGAACCACCTGCACAAGTCGTGGAAGTACCAGAGGAGCAACAGGGTGCCACCATGTGAAGGGCCACCAGCATCAATGCTGGTACAATTGTGCTGTACAGTACACAGGTACAGTACATTACTTACAGTACTTCAAAATAGGAGGGGTAAAGTTTAGGTGGAGGGTCCGAGGGGGTTCTGGAACTCATCCCCCCATTTCTATGTATATTTCAGTGGGGAAAATCGTTCCGATATACAAAAATTTCGAATTACGAAAGGCTTTTTTGGTCCCTATCCCTTTCATAGTTCGAAGACTCACTGTTTAACCTTTATTTAACAGTCCACTAAAAGACGTCTCCACAGAGCTGAATTAAATAATCTGGAGGTAGCAATAACAAGTAAATTAAACACAACTGGATCGAAAAGTTAATGATTTTTCCTAAATTCAAAATTTATTTCCACCTGTAGTTTTTATGTTTGCCATAATTTTGTTTGCTATATTCATTCTGTTCATTTTGACAGTATATTTAATTAAATAATCTGGAGGTAGCAATAACAAGTAAATTAAACACAACTGGATTGAAAAGTAAATGATTTTTCCTAAATTCAAAATTTATTTCCATCTATAGTTTTTATGTTTGCCATAATTTTGTTTGCTATGTTCATTCTGTTCATTTTGACAGTATATTAAAATTTATTTAATACTCACTGATTAATTGATATTTCTTAATGTTTCAACTCATTAAAGATGATTGTTGGATCAGATGATACACTTTCCCCAGCACTTCTGTATGGTGGGAAATTTGCAACTCGTCACTTGCCTGTACCTACCTGCCACACACACACACACACACACACACACACACACACACACACACACACACACACACACACACACACACACACAAACCTTTATTAAATCAAAACATTCATTTACCCTGCAACCAATCAGATTTGCAGTTTAACCATATCCACTAAGCTAGAACTTTGGAATTTGAAACTGTAATGTCCAGGAGGACTGCCTCCTACCCCCTGTCATCCTACGTTTGCATACAAATATAGCATACAGAAGCTCAGTTTAGAGGGACTTGAATTATAATTATATTACAGGGGAGCTACCATAATTAAGAACTGTCTCATACCAACCCATACCAGCCTGGTTAAGACAACAGAAGTTGTAGTCTTTGTCTTGAAATCCATCCAACCCATCCATAAAGTGAATTATTTTTTAGTTGGATGCACAAACATATGCTGTCACCAGAAACATCCTTTCATTATTACAAACTAAGTCCAGTTGAGCTGAATTTCTTTAGTGTATATACAGTATAATTAATCTTTTAATTGTTGTTTAAACATTGTATGATATTGGAGAAGTTACACTAGTAACTTCTGAAATACATGATCAGTAAATGCTTTTTCAGGTTGAAAGTCACATGTACCATTGCTGTCTCACTCATTACTCTAAGCACCTTCTCACAAAACATTGTCCTTGACCAGTGGCTTAATATAGGATCATATCAAATGTATGTTTGTATATAAAACAATTGAATCAAGTATAAAGACTTGAAATTTTTAGTATTAGGTAGATAAAGGTACCGTTACTGTGTTAGTCGAATACAGAAATTAAACTTGTAGATATACACAGGAGATAGGGAACTGCTTCACATTTGCATGAATTATTGGTAAGCCTTAATAGTAGATTGTATGGAATGGCAAATATATACAATACATGTAATACCAACAGCTACCATTGACAGTTCCTTTCAAACATAAATCTTACAGAACAGTTAGGGAAAATGAAGCACATAAATTGCAAAACTGCCCGTCTGTATTTTTGTCTTGCCTCAGAGATGTAGTTTGTGAGATGTGTCTGCACTATTCTTGTTGATATTTTATCCTATTTGGATTATTTGTATATACATATATGTACTTATGTGTGTGTTTATATATA
>JAGKTI010004052.1:0-11907 GCA_018397915.1 Birgus latro | reverse complement strand
GATCTAGTATCAAGAAACATGCCTGAAAATACCGAGAATACTATACAGAGTTTGATACAGGCCAATGAGACAGCGAACCAGGAGATCGAGAATTTGAAACGAGAAAATATTGAATTAAGGAGAAAACTAGAAGAGAGCAGTAACAAAACAGAGAAGGTAAGTAGTGTGTTAGAAGAGCAAAAGGCAAAGTGGGCACATGTGGAAGAAGAACAGAAAGAAGTGGTCAGTTTAAGGGAAATTATTCAGGAAGAAAGGGAAATGAACAAGAAAAAAATGGAAGAAAATGTAGTGAAAATATTGAAGAAAAAAGAGAAAATAGTGAGAGAAACAGTAGAAAGGAACAGATGTGTCGTAATATTTGGAAACAGGGAGGAGGAAGAAAAAGTTAGGTCTGTGAGACTCGAGAGAGACTCGAATCAGGTGAGGAAAATATTGGGCAAGATCGATCCTGAAGGAAACAAGTGGGAAAAAGATATTGAGGAAGTAAGGAGGATAGGGCCATATAAGAAAGGGGAAGCAAGACCAATTAGAGTTAAGATGTCATCAGAAGGTGTAGTAAATGATATACTTAAGGTGACCTGGAAACTAAGTAAAGAGACAAGGATGGAAAATATTATAGTAAGAAAAGATTTGAATGAAGAAGAAAGAGAAGTTTTAAAATCTTTGAAGGACCAAATAAGGGGAAAAAAAAATGACAGGAGGACAGAGGAAGAATGTAAATTTTTTTTTTGGAGAGTGATGGATATGAAAGTAAGGAAGTGGTATGTGAGGAACTAGATGTGAAGGAAACAAGGGGGATGGATATGAATGTGAAAAAGAGAAGAACGAGTAAAGATAAAAACAGTGCAACAAATATGAGTATCATGTACAGTAATGTAGATGGGTTAATATCTAAGAAAGGGGAAATTGGAGACTATATAAATGAAAGTAAACCTGAAATTGTTTGCTTGGTAGAGACTAAATTGCCCCGAGATGTCGATACAAAATTATTTGGATGGAACAATTATAACATTAGGAGGAAGGACAGAGAAGGTAAGTTTGGGGGAGGTATAATGATATTAACCCATAATGACCTAAGAGCAAAGAATATTGAAATTGAAAATACCATGGCTGAATTTTTGGGAGTTGCAATAGAGGACAGTTATGGAGAAAAAATAGATGTCCATTATATGCCCCCCAAAACTAGGGCATGGACGAAGGAAGATTACAAACAGTTAATAAGAGAATCCATTGTAAGGCTAAGGATGTTAATTGAACGAAGAATTAGAATTAGAATAATGGGAGATTTTAACTGTAGAGAAGTTGATTAGGAAAGTATGGATGCTGGGAACAATGAGGAATCATGGGGAAATAAATTAATGGAATTGGTGATGGAAAACATGTTAACCCAATTTTATCAAAGAAAATACAAGAATCAGGGGTGACGACAAACCATCCAGGCTCGACCTTGTATTCACATGGACCCAAATGATGTGAGGAACATAACCTACCAATGCCCCTTTGGTAAAATTGATCATCTGGTAATTGAGATGGAAGTGGTGAGAGTAAGGGAAGAAGAAAGAGATGAAAAACACAGAGAAAATAGATACAATTATGGGAAGGCAAACTTTGCTTCCCTGAGGAACTTTTTCCAAAATGTGGACTGGAGTAAAATGAATACAATCACAAATGTTGATGAGAAATATGAGTTTTTGACAGGTATATAAAACAGGAGTTACTAAGTATGTCCCAAAATTTTCTACAGCTATGGAAAAGAAGAAAGAATGGTTTAACAACAGATGTAGGATGGCACAAGAGACCAGAATAAAAGCATGGAATAAAGTGAGAAGAAGGTATAGTGAAAGGGCTTGGGAGGAGTATAAGCAGGTAAGAAATGAATATGTAAGGGTATGGAGGGAAGAGGAAAGGAAATACGAAAAAGGTATTGTATCTAACTGTAAAAAAGAGCTGAAACTATTTTATAGATTTGTAAATGGCAAAATGAAAGTTAAGGACAGCATAATACGACTGAGGGATGGAGATGAAACATACGAAGGAGAGGAAGACTTGTGTGAAATAATGAACAACAAGCTGCAGTCAGTTTATGTATTGGAAGACGAATTTAGGGAGCCTGAAATGGAACCCAGGCTGATGGGAATGGCCGAAATTACAGTTGACATGAATGAGGTGCTACAGCTGATGAAGGATTTGGATGTGAGAAAAGCAATGGGACCAGATGGTGTGGTTGGATGGATCCTGAAGGAATGTGCCGACCAGTTAGTATGGCCAGTTTATGTCATCATCAAGACCTCGCTTGAAAATGGACAGTTACCTATAGATGGGACAAGAGCAAGTATTGTGCCAATCTTCAAGGGAGGAGATAGAGAGGATCCACTTAATTATAGACCTGTGTTACTTACTAGTATTGTTTGTAAAATCTGTGAGAAAATTATTAGAAAAAGATGGATAAAGTATTTAGAAGAAAATGAAGTGATAACACCAAGACAGTTTGGTTTTAGGGAAGGAAGATCATGTGTTACTAACCTATTAAGTTTCTACAGTAGGGTAATAGATGTCATATAGGAGAGAGAGGGATGGGCGGACTGTGTCTATCTGGATCTTAAGAAAGCATTTGACAGGGTGCCGTATGGTAGGCTACTGTGGAAGTTGAAGACCTTTGGAGGGGTGCATGGGAAACTATTAAAGTGGATGGGAGATTATTTGATAGGAAGGCAGATGAGAACAGTTATAAGAGACAAGGTTTCACAGTGGAGAGATGTGACTAGTGGAGTACCCCAGGGCTCTGTCCTGGCCCCATAATGTTTCTGATATAGCCTGTGTAAATGATTTGCCAGAGGGTTTGAATAGTTACATGAGTATGTTTGCAGATGATGCTAAAATTATGAAACATATTAAATGTATTGATAGTTGTAAAGAACTGCAAGAGGACTTGGACAAACTCCACAGCTGGAGCCAGACTTGGAAAATGGATTTTAATGCCAAGAAATATTATGTATTAGAAATGGGAATAAGTGAAAGAAGACTGCACTGGACATAAAATGGGCAATGAGATAATTAGTAAAAGAAAAGATGAGAAAGACTTGGGAGTGATTATTCGGGATGACTTGTCACCAGAAAAGCATATAAACAAAATCATTGGGGGAACTTACAGATTATTGACTAACATGAGAGTGGCTTTTAATTATATGGATGAGGAAATGTTGAGGGAGTTGATAGTGACCATGATAAGACCAAAACTTGAGTATGCAGCTGTGGTATTGTCACCTCATTTGAAGAAGCATATTGATAAACTAGAGAGGGTTCAGAGGATGGCAACGAGGATGATACCATGTTTAAGGGAACTCACCTATGAGGAGAGATTGGAAAAACTGACGTTATCAACAAGAAGGGATAGAGGTGACTTCTATCTATCTATCTATTGCCAGACTCCATAATCCCATAAGGGGTGGCCCATTGACTTTGAGTTATTTGCTTTACAGGGAGGGGCACTAATTCTCCACCATCCCACTTGTTGCCATGTAGGGGGTACGTATGGTTTGGTTGTATGGTTACCACCCAGCGTTGTAAATGGTTTCTTGGCTTACAGGAAGCCAATTTGGCTTGTCACTCAATGTAAAGCCACCTGTAACAAAAGAAAAGCAATAAGAAGTTCCAGGAAAGATGAGAGAAATAGGAAGAGAGGAGGTCAGGCACAGAAAAAGAATGATATAGGCTAAGGAAGAAGTAGGCAGCACTACATCAAGTGAGTGGATGATGGTTGCCACCACCTACCACTGAAACATAAAATTACTGTAAAGAAAAAGTTAAATAACACAAGAGGAAATTAAAGAAATATGAAATGGAGACAGGTAAAAAAAATCCTCCAGTCATCTTTTGAGGATTGAACCTATACAAGGCCTCACTCTGACAGGCACTCCAACCAGTAACCACCAGGACAGGAACAGGGTAGTTAATATACTGTACTGTTCTTAACTGATGAATTCTCATGTGTTTTGGGAGGTTCAGTCAACGTTACCAGTGTCTGCCACATATTGTTGTCTACTTCCCATATCACTCCTCATACTTTACATGGTTTGTCATTTTGCATCCAGTGATGAAAATGATTGATTAATAATGTCAAGGGGTTGCCAAAAAAAAAAGTTTGCAATTATCACACCAGCAGACTGAGCCACACTAGCAATACACAAGATATTCCAGGCCCAGGCACAGTAGAGAGATACCCTGTGCTTAGCTGATAATCAAGAAATCATTTAACACATGCTATGATTACTTTTAACTTGCACTCTCTGATCCAAAGTGATATTATAGTTTATTATTCCCACTACCAGATGATTTAACCAAAGAAAAGCCCCCCATATTGAAGGAGTTTACTGTACTACAGCTGTATCTGATCTCTCCAGCTTGAAAAGTGTAACTTAAGTTGAATAAAATAGTCCAGAGATGGCAAGAAACACAAAGGATGTCACCTGGATTCAATAGGTTAGAGTAGTTCAACCATCAAAAAACTGAGTGGCTATGGCGCATCTGCAAGAGTCAGGAAATGGAAGTAAATATAAGGTCATCCCCTGATATTCCCATGAGCATCACCCATTGCAATATTTCATTAGGTTTTCATTCCAGGACATACAGACAATCAGAACGTCCCAGTACTAGAACTTGACTCCCCCAAAATTGCTCCACGTAAAATACAGACAAGATATGTAAAATCCATCCTAGATAATTTACCTACCAACAAAGCTCCAGGCCCAGATGGAATTCCTCCAATTGTTATGAAAAAATGTTCCCCAGAACTCGCACCTGTTCTTGCTAAATTATTCAGTCTATGCATACGTACTTCTTCATTCCCTAATTCATGGAAAGAAGCCAATATCCACCCATTTCCAAAGAAAGGAAGTTCCTCTGACCCCTCTGATTACAGACCAATTGCTGTCACATCTTCTCTTGTTAAAGTATTTGAAATTTTAATCATTAAGCACATAGTTAAACACCTTGAATCCAACAACTTCATTAGCGATAAACAATATGGTTTTCAACACGAAAGATCCACCATTGACATGCTCAGTTTCCTGATTCATACCATCCATCCATCAATCAACCTATATGGAGAAACTCACACAGTAGCCCTTGATATTTCTAAGGCTTTCGACAGAGTATGGCATCGTTCCCTGCTGTCCAAACTCCCTTGCTATGGACTTACGTCTTTTGTTCCCCTGCTTGCCTCATATCTCAGGTACAGAAAAATAAGAGTAAAAGTTGATGACGTATATTCCAATTTCCACTCAATTAACGCCCGTGTGCCACAGGGATCAGTTCTGGCACCAATCCAGTTCCTGGTTCATATTATTGATCTCTTATCTGTTACCCACAATCCCATCCATTCATATGCAGATGACTCAACACTTCACATTTCGTTCACACTCAGACACCCATTTACAAAGTCTGCTGTCTCCAATTCTCAACTCAACACAGCCATCTCCATAAATCAAGACTTATCTATGATCAGTGAATGGGGACAAAACAACCTTGTCTCATTTAATGCTAATAAAACCAAATATATACTATTTACTAATAGACAGATATTGCCTGATTCATATACTGTATTACCTTTAATGCTACTAATATTCTTATCTCCAAAAGTATTGAAATTCTCCGCATCTCACTTAACCTCAGCTGGACCTCTCATGTAAGATCACTTGCTAAAACCACCTCAGAAACTTGGATTATTATACAGAGTCCGTAACTTCTTCACTGACGATCAGATAGCTTTAATTTACAAGAGTCATGTGCCCTCTCATCTTGAATATTGCTCACCCTTATGGAATGGATGTGGAGAGGTTGCATTAAAACAACTAGACAGAATTCAGAAGAAAGCTGTTGGAATTATTAATAACCCTGCTATTACAAACAATTTACCTTCCCTAAGAGTAAGGAGGAATGTTGCCTCCCTTGCATTATTCTACAGATGTTTTTATGGCAAATGCTCAGACGAAGTTACGTCCATCGTGCCACCTCTTCATGCCTTTCCATGTGCTACACGGGCATCTGGCAGCGCTCATGACTGGAATGTCACACAACCATATTGCAGAACTTCCGCCTTTCAGAATTTGTTTAATTACCCGAACTGCATCTCTCTGGAACTCGCTTCCCCAGAGTTGTTTCCCTCCAAACTTCAACCTACAGCTGTTCAACTGTTACAGATATTTCCTGAGTGGAGGACACCAGTAATCTGGTGTATGGATTTTTTTTTTTTATTCATTTGTTTTTCCTTCCTCTGTTCTGTTATTTCAAGAAAAAAAAAAATTAATGCACACAATCCACCCAACCGTCTCTCTCCTGTAGCATGTCAATCGCTCCTGAATTAAAGCTCAACAAGTTGGAAACGTATGACCTTCCACTTCTGAATCCAAACTGGGTTTCAGTCAAAATATTCATCTCTCACAGAAATTTTATCCATCTATCTTTCAGGATCCTCTCGCACAGTTTTGCAACCATGCTGGTTAGGGACACTGGTCTATAGTTCAGGGGTTCTTCCTTGTTTCTTTCCTTATAAATTGGTACCACATTTGCATAAATTGGTACCACATTTGCCCTCTTCCATTCCCAGTAATCTGGCGTATGGATTTTTTTTTTTTTTAATTCATCTGTTTTTCCTTCCTCTGTTCTGTTATTTCAAGAAAAAAAAATCTAATTACACTCAATCCACCCAACTGTTTCTCTCCTGTAGGATGTCAGTCGCTCCTGAGTAAAAGCTCAACAAGTTGGAAACACATGACCTTCCACTTCTGAATCCAAACTGGCTTTCAGTCAGAATATTCATCTCTTACAGAAATTTTATCCATCTATGTTTCAGGATCCTCTCGCACAATTTCGCGACCATGCTGGTTTGGGACACTGGTCTATAGTTCAGGGGTTTTTCCTTGTTTCCTCCATTATAAATTGGTACCACATTTGCCCTCTTCCATTCCTGAGTCACTTTCCCCTCTTCCAGAGAACACACAATTAAACTGTGAATCTTATCCTTCAGTTGTTCTCTGCATTCCTTCAGTACCCAATTAGAGATCCCATCCAGTCCTGGGGCTTTCCTTACATCTTGAGTTTCCAGTAATTTATTCACTTCCTGCACTTTCACTTTTATATCTTTTATCATTACATTTGTAGTCACTCCCTCCCCCTCCACAAACTCCCTTTCATTAGTGAGAACTGATTGGAAACATTTGTTCATTACTTTAGCTTGCATTGCCACATCTTTATAGACCTCTCCTTCTACTTTCAGTTTGGTGATTCCTTCCCTTTGTTTCAATTTGCCATTGACAGATCTAAAAAACAATTTGGGTTCATCCTTACATTTGTCAGTTATACCTTTTACAAAGTTCCTTTCTTCCTCTCTACATATCCTTGTATATTCATTTCTAGTTCTTTTATATTCTTCCTTTGTTCTCTTATTACCTTTCTTTCCTCATTTGTTCCACGCTATGTCCCTTTCATTTTTTGCTGTCATACACCTTCTAGTAAACCACTCCTTTTTCTTATTTTCTTTTCCCCTTACTCTTGGCACATATTTTTTCACTCTTGAATTATAGAAGTCTAGAAAGATATTCCCCTTCCTCTGTATCTCTCTTCTTTCTCTGAATTTTCTCCAGTCTGCATTTTTGAAAAATTTTCTCAGTTCAGCAAAGTTTGCTTTCCCAAAGTTTTGTCTTCCCTGTCTATAAAGCTCGTCTCTTAGCACCTTTCCCTATTGTCTGGAATTCATTGACCACTTGATCACTTTCTCCTATAGGAAACAGATATTTCAAAGATTCAGTTATGTCAGGTTCTTAGGTTAGCAGTAAATCTAATCTTGCAGGTGTTTCATCACCTCAGAATCGTGTCTCTTCTTTGACCCACTATGTCATTACATTATTGATTACTATGTTTAACAATATAATGCCCCACAAATCTTCACTGCCTCCTGAGTCCCATTCCTCCCAGTTCATCTCTTTACAATTAAAATCACCCATTAGAATTATATTGTTGCTTTTCTCAATCACTTTCTGTAGATAACTAACCATGTCTGACAACATCTCCTGGTATTCATCGTCATTCCATGCTCTTGTCTTAGGGGGAACATATACTACTGCCATATCTCTCTTGCCATTCTCTCCAGTTTCTAATTTCATATTTATCACTTCAGCTCTTCCCTCTCCCATTTCCACAGTCTACATTATGTTGTTCTTCACTGCCATCATCATTCGTCCTCCCATTTTTTCTTTTCTTTCTTTTCTCCACAGTTTGTATGTACCATCTCCCATTTGGATATCAATATCCTCACTTAATTTGGTCTCTACAAAACACATAACATCAGGTTCATGTCTATCTATCTGTATACCTAGGCTGCTTCCCCCAAGGAAAGGGAGGTAGCCGAGACAGGTGGACACACTCCCGATTTACTCATCCACTCAAACACATTCATTCGCATCTTATCCCCAAAGGAGAGAAGGGACAGATTCTCATCGCACCACACCGCACGAGGGTCAACTGCACAGTGCAGTCAGTGCCATCCGCAGCAGGGCCCGACAGCAAAGCTGATTTACCCCTGACATGTCGCAGGGCCCGACAGCAAAGCTGATTTACCCCTGACATGTCGTAATGGACCTATCCCCTTACCTGCACCTGACCTGATCAGCTGATCAGACCAAATGCAGGAGAATATCCCCTCAGGGCTGTGTCATCATTTATTCATTCACAATTTCTGTCTGTTCATATCTGTCATGCACTGCCACTCTTCCTTGCTCAACAGACAACCCTCTCGCATCCAACGCATCCAGCGCTCTCTTCACACTGTCCATCCATCCTATTCGTGGTCTTCCTCTCAGCCTTACATCTCTCATATCAGATCTAGTTATCTTTTTCACCAATTGCTCATCATCCATTTTCTCCATATGCCCAAACCATCGCAACACCCTCTGCTCAACATGATCAGCCATCTCCCGAACAATTCCAGTTCTCCTTCGCACTTCATCATTTCTCACTCGATCCATACGCATCACCACACACACTCCTCAGACACCTCATCTCCATTACATTCAAACTTTTCCTCTCTGCTACACCCATATTCCATGTTTCAGCCCCATATAACGCAGTCGGTACCACAATATCTTCATACAGCCTTCTCTTTACATCCATTCTAAGCAAACGACATCTAACCACTTTTTCCATTCCTCCCAGCACCTTTCCAACTTCGTTCATTCTAAACTTCAGTTCTGCATTTATTCTTCCATCCACAGCAACATGTGACCCTAATACTTAAAACACTCTACCTCTTCAAGCAACTCACCATTCAAAACTATATTCATCCTCCTACCATCTACCAACCTCGCACACTTCATCACTTTACTCTTATTCTCATTTATTTTCAATTTCCTCATTTCACACACCCTTCCAGACTCCTCTACCAACTCTCTCAGTCTCTCCTTTGAATCAGCCTCCATTGCAGTATCATCCGCAAACAGCAGCTGCTTCAGATTCCACTCTCTACCATGAACATTCACCAGACTCAGTCCTCCACCTAACACTCTTGCATTCACCTTCCTTACAACACCATTCATATAAATATTAAACAGCCAAGGCGACATCACACATCCCTGCCGCAGCCGTACTCTCAAGGGAAACCAATCACTCACAGTATTTCTCACTCTTACACATGCCCTACTATTTACATAAAAACTTTTCACTCCTTTTAGTAACATACAATCTTAAAACATTCCACAAAGCCTCCCTATCAGTTCTATCCTATGCTTTCTCTAAATCCTTGAATGCCCAAAACACATCCTTACCTTTCGCTAAATACTTTTCACACACCTGTCTCACAGCAAATACCTGATCCACACATCCCTTCTCTCTCCTAAAGCTACACTGCTCATCACCAGTCACTCCCTCTGTACCCTCTCTAACTCTCTTAATCAACACTCTACCATACACTTTACATACAACACTCAACAGACTTATACCTGTAAAGCTAGTACATTCATACTTATCACCCTTACCTTTATACAGTGGGACCACACAAGCATTTGCCCAGTCAGTTGGCACCATACCTTGCACAAAGCACACATTCAACAATCTTACTAACCAGTCAACAATAGTCGCTCCACCACCTTTCAGGCATTCCACAGCACACCCATCCATACCTGCAGCTTTCCCTGTTTTCATCTGCTTTACTGCCTCTTGCACTTCCTCCATCGTGATCAAAGATTCATTCAACTCTCCCAGTACATTTATTCCTTGCACCCTTCCTTCTGCCACAGTCTCAGCCTCCCTTTCCTCCTCTACATTTAACAATCTTTCAAAATACTCCACCCATCTCTTCCTTACTGCATCCATCTCAATTAACATCCTTCCATCCTCTGCTTTTACTCGCTCTTCCTTCCCACCCCTTTCACCTCCTTCCAAAACATTTTCTTATTCTGTTGAACCATGCTGATATTTAACCATCAGTATTAGTATATGCCACTTTCAATCTTTTTTTGTTGTTTTTTATACCCTCGTCTCTCCTTCTCTCCATCGGTACCACTTCCTCAGTTTCTGATCCATAACTCTCCAATAAAACATTACCATCTCTTCCTCTGTTCTCTGTTCGTTTTTTGCCTTTGCTTCCTTCACTAACTCCTTAATTTTAGCTCCTTCTACCTCATTTGCATCTCACCTTATCCAAACATTTATGAATCCCTCTTTGTCTGATAATTTCCGTGTTCTATTTATGATTTCATTTATCATTACCTGGGACTTAAAGTTTACCTTCAGTGGCCTTGCTCCTCCTTCCTCGTACTTTCTTAACCTAAACACTTCTTCAGTCTCTTCTGGAGCTTCGTTGTTACTCTCCATAACTACTGATATTGTCTCTTTAACCTTACTCAGTTCTCTATCTCTTTCTGATCTTATTGTTTTACTTTTTTCTTTTACTCCTGAAATTATTACACATTTTTTCTTATCTGCTACATCCCTGACTAAAGATTCTCTAATCTCAGTACCCTAACGACTTCCTTCTCCACCTTTTCCTTGCTTTGTTGTTCTATAATCTCTTTAAAATTTACATTTCCTTCCTCATGAATTTTCTTCCACTCCTTGTGTTGCTCCTTAATTCCTGTGTGCTCATCTTGCATCCCTGATTTTAATTCATACCCATCTGATTTACTTTTCATTCTGTCCCTTTCTTCTTCCAACCTCTTATTCTCCGTCTTGAGCTGTTTTATTTCATTTGAGGCAGATTCGTTACTCACCTTTAATTCTGTGACTTCTCTTATTTGTTCATCACTGCGTGTGCAAACTTTTTCCAGTTTATTCTGTAGGACTTTGATCTCTCTCTCCTGCTCTAAGGTCTGTTCCTGTAACTCTCTAATTACTGCCCATACCTTTTTTTTAAATCCTGGTCATTCTTCTCCACTGTTTTCTCTACTCCTGCTACTCATGTCTTCGGAGAAGCCCGCAAATTCCCCCTCACCCGTTGTAAACAAAGCACCATCCCTTTCCGCCATGATGCAACCATATGGAAACTTTCTGTTTCCACTGTATCTTGTATCTTTATGACCGAAATCTGTGTTTTTTTCTTAACTAATGTCCAACAGGACCACCATTCACGTACTCATTCACATAATCCCAATAGGCTGGTCTCCTTTTTACCGCTGATTCAGCGATTGTTTCCCTGCGATCCAGTAGGAGCTCCATCTGTGTCAGCGACCTGTGTATTTACCTATTTGTATTTACCTATTTGTAGTATACAAGAATTGAGCTAAGCTCATGTTGTCCTGTCTCCATATCAGCATTTATCTAATCTAGTTTTAAATACATGAATGTTTTTCGGCTGCACCACCTCTTTGTCTAAGTCATTCCAAATACTTATGCTTCTGTTCGGGAAACTGAACCTTTTGA
>JAGKTI010004051.1:35376-52836 GCA_018397915.1 Birgus latro | reverse complement strand
TCCTAGGGTGTCATATACTTTTTGTCCTTGTTGGTCAATAAGGTATGTGGTGGGTCGTTCGTGTATTCCTCTGAAAAGACGTAGCTCTCACCAGAACGAGGTTGGGTCGTGATATGGTCTGTCAACTGAGTGATTTTGTAGTTCCAATGCCCATTATTGACCCCGCTGCAGGGGGTCACCTTGACGTGGTGGCAGGGCTTGAAGCATGGTTCGCGGTTCCACCTACTTCAGGGGCGTGCCTACCTTTGTAGAGTTCAGCATTTGTCGGCTTCGTGGACCAAGCACCCTCTATATCACTAGTAGAGGAGGCCTGCTGGTGATGTTAGTCCCAGCCCATTTGCCATCTAGGGTGGGACTGTCGCCTCCCCACGTGTTTGCCGTGCGTGGCGTCCCGTAATGCTGGGAGACGGGAGTCCTGGAGGTTGAGCGATGCTGTACGGTGCGCCCTGCAGCTAGCAATACACCTCTTTGGTCCCTTATTCTGGCTAGACGGGCGGCCTGGTTGGGCCCGACCAGGTCAATCGGCTGGTCATGCATTGGCTAGGGTCAAGTGGGCACTGGGGGGCCTGGTGGCTCCTATCGTCCTGGATTCACCCTTGCCTGGGCCCCCCAGTGGTTACCTGTGTATACTCTCCGGCTATCTCTGGGGTCACCAGTGGTGTTATCCCTGGTATATGACTTCCCCTTGTTGGGCTCCATGGTTGGTGGAGGGGTGGGCGAATGAAGGTTTTTGCATGTGTGAATGGCAGGAAATGAAAATGATTTGGCTGGAATTTTGATGCCACGCCACGACCCTCTAGCGTGTCTGAGGATTCTGTTAATTCTTCATCTCTTGTGGGGACCCTGGAGCCTTATGAGGCGGCCAGTGAACATAGACCTCCATCTAAGAGGTCTGGTTCTCGTCCCACAAGAGTTGTACGATCTCTGTTTGGCCCAAGTGACGAAAAAGAGTCATTTGTGAAGTTTTTTGTCATACGTTCCAAAGAAGTGGTGGATCTGAGGAAGTGTGATGTATTTAATATGCATGGAGCAGTAGTAAGAGTTTGTGGTAAGTCCCCTAAGGTACTTCCTCAGGGTGATGGTAGCTTGCTGGTTGAAGTGCCTGATGCAGAGACAAGTGCAAATATGTTCTCCCTGACCCTTTTGGGGGATGAGCCTGTATCCTGTTCCCCTCATGTTTCATTAAATTTCTCTAGAGGTGTAGTTTACGCCAGAGACTTGATGATGTATGATGAGGCACATTTAACAAGAGAGCTTGCTGATCAACATGTTATAAAAGAGGAGGGAATTAAGTAGAAGATGGGTGGTGACCTAGTTCCGATGCCGACGCTATTCATTACATTTGACCTCCGTGTTCCCGAGATTTTGACGGCTGGTTGGTATCGTTATCAAGTTAAGGAGTATGTTCCTATGCCAAGGAGGTGTTTTCACTACTATTGATAAGGTCATATTGGTCGGTCCTGCTGGCGTCTAGCCCTTGGCTTGCCTCCAGTGTGTGTTTCATGTGGGATCGATACTCTTGAGGGGAAGGATTTCATTCGTCCTGAGTCTTGCGTTAACTGTGGTGGTAACCATGCAGCATCATCTAAGTCATGTGATCAGTATAGATTTGAGGAGGAAGTTTTGTCCCTACGTGCCAAGGAGAGGCTGAGTTTTCCTGAGGCTAAGAAACGTGTTCGACCTATGTTTGTTCACCAAGGTGTTACATTTGCTGCTGCACTCTCCAGATCGAGCCCAAGTGTCTCCTCTAGAGATATGACTTCCAAGTCACGTCCAACGGCACGTGCTTCAGCGTCTGACAACGGTTCTGTCCTTAAGCCATCCTCTTCAGCTGCAGTTCCGGTTCGACCTGCTTATGGTGAATCTCAAGAGTCTTCCCAACCCTCAATTGCAGTGTCTTCTCCAGTCTCTGCTCCTTCTGCACCTGGCAAATGTCACCATTGTTCATCGGAGTCCTCTGAACAAGAGGACCGACAACCTAAGGTATCTGTTGCTGACCCTTCTGTCGACAACTCCCCGGTTCCCTCTGTCCAGCAGGCTGAGAGAGCTGGCCAGGTGACGTCAGAAGATGATAGTTCAGCTCTGGTCCAGTGGACTCTATTTCCACTTTTGGGGTTTCTGGTGGGGGCACTGGCCGTCCAACATGTCTAAAGGCGGCCTCCAAGCCGCCTTCCAAACAAACTGGTGTGCTCTCACCAAGAAGAAGTGTAGTGAAACTTACTTCCTCATCCTCACGTTTGCCTTCAGATGTTAGACAGAAGGTGTGGGTTTCTGGTGCTTGACAGGCTCCTTCAAAGGACTTTCATAAGCATCAATCCAAACCTGCTCAGTAATACTAATCAATATGACTCAATCAGTTACAATTTGTCTTCAGTGGAATTGTAGATGTACCATGGCAAATTGGAAGGAATTGCAGTTATTGCTCTCTGCTCCGAGTCCACTCTGTGTCTGTCTCCAGGAGACAAAGGTGGGGGATAGACCGTTTCCTTCGATCAGGGGGCTTAGGTCTTCCATGCGTCCCCTCCTGGCGGTCACAATGGTAGATGTGCCATTTTGTGCCGATCTGATGTGCCATTTTGTGCCGATCTGATGTCCCCTTTATTTCCTTTACAATACAGTCTCCCCTTCAGGTTCTAGCGGTACAGATGCACGTTGGGAGGTGCTATACCATTTGTTGTCTGTACCTTCCACCTTCCATTCCTGTTATGCGTGCTGATCTGGAGACCCTTATTAGTCGACTTCCACCCCCTTTCCTACTCCTTGGTGATCTTAATGGGCGCCATCCTTTGTGGGGTGATTCACTTTCAAATCCCTGGGGTGATCTTCTTGCTTCTTTTTGGGGGGATTTAGATTTGGTTGTCCTCAACGATGGGAGGTCGACCCATTTTCATGTTCAGACTGGGACATATTCTGTCACTGACCTCACCATTTCCTCCTCTAATTGTGCCCTTGATTTTTCCTGAGAGATTTTGGATGATCTTCACGGTGGTGACCATTATCCTGTGTTGGTTCAGACTACTCGCTCTGTTCCTGCAGCCCGTATGCCAGTCTGGTGTCTAGATAGGGCTGATTGGTCTCTCTATGAGGAACTGTGTGTATTTGCCTACAAGGTTACTGATTTTTCAACTATTGATGATGGTGAAAGTTATTTTACTATGACTTTTCTCAGCAGGGTTTCATTTCATCCCATGGACTTCCGGTGTTTTTTCCCGGAGACCTGTGCCATGGTGGAGATGACTTCTCTATAGCAAAAGGAGCTTAAAAAGCAGCTGCCCATCGATATTTTGCCAAAAGTGATTTTGTTTTTCTAAAAATCCAATTTCGCAAAGCACATGCTCACTATAGACAGGTCATGAAGGATGCTCGCCGCAACTCGTGAAGGTCGTATGTTTCTACAGTTACGTCCACTACTCCAATGCCAAGGGAATGGAAAAAGGTGTGGAAGATTTCTGGTAGGTTTTCGCCCCCCCTCCCCACTGGTGTTGCAACTTCATGGCGATCTTGTTTCTGCACCAGATGCAGTAGCCTCTGCTTTTGCAGATCAGTTTTATGCTGTCTCAAAAAAAGTTCCTTCTAAACCGTGTGCTAGCTTTCGTAGCAGTCAGGAGAGGCTTGACTTCCACTCTCGTGGTTGAGAGCTGTATAACATTTATTTTAGTCTTAGTGAGCTACGTGCTGCCCTCTCAGAGTGTGGTGACACCGCTTCTGGACCTGACAAAATTCCATCTACCGACTGATTCATTTCAGTTTTTACTGGACCTTTTTAACAGGGTTTGAGGCGAGGGCTCTATTCCCAAGAGTTGGAAGTTGGGTGTTGTCCTCCCTATTCCCAAGCCTGGTAAGGACCATTCCCAGGTTTCCAACTATCGCCCAATTGCTTTAACATCGTGTGTGTGCAAGCTTCTTGAAATGATGGTCAATATCAGGCTTGTGTGGTTTCTAGAGAAGGGTTGCTTCCTCTCTCCTTCGCAGAGTGGCGTCTGTAAATTCTGATATACTTCAGACAACCTAATCAGGCTCGAAGCATCGATCTGTGAAGCTTTTGCCTCTAAGCAACGTCTTGTGGCTGTGTTCTTTGACCTTGAGAAGGCATATGACACTGCCTGGCACCATGGCATCCTCCAACAACTTGATGCCTTTGGTTTACGTGGTCGGCTGTCTTTGTTTGTCGAAGACTTCTTGACTGATCGTGTGTTTCGCGTCCATGTGGGTTCTACCCTCTCTGTGTCGGTATGCCAGGAGGAAGGTGTCCCACAGGTAAGTGTCTTAAGTGTCTCCCTGTTTGCAGTGGCCGTATCCTTGACACTGTGCATGATGGGGTATCCTCATCTCTTTACGTGGATGACTTAGCCATATGGTTTTCTGGCTCCCGCATGTCTGCTATTGAGCAGCATATGCAGCTTGCCTTGGACAAGATTTCTGCCTGGCCAACTTCCAAGGGTTTTTGGTTTTCTCCTAAGACTGTGGCTCTGCACTTTTGTAGGATGAGAAGGGTACACCCGGACCCTGATCTCCAGCTTTGTGGCAGGAGACTCCATTGTGTGGCAGAAATAAAATTCTTGGGCCTGATGTTTGACTGCCGCTTGACTTGAGTTTCACACTTGGCAAATCTTAAAGTATCATGTATGAAGGCTTTCGGTGTGTTGAGGGTTCTGTTCCATACCTCTTGGGGTGCTGATCGGAGGACACTCTTGCATCTGCTTCAGGCTTTTATGACATCCAAACTGTCATAGGGCTGTGAGGTCTACTCCTCTGCCACAGAGTCCCAACTAAAAACCTTAGATGCTGTGTATCATGCTGGTCTTGCAACGCTGAAAAACTATCGAAGTTTGGTGTTCGTTCGCTTTAAGAAATGGTCACAATATCACAATGTAGTCAATTCCAGTTACAGGGCAAAGCACAAACCCTTGCTTTTCAGTTGTCTCACGTGACGTCTACACAGAGTCCTGCTGGGACTTCAGGGATGAACTAAAAAAAAAAAAAAAAAAAAAACGCTAAATAAAGCCTTGAGTTAAAAATCAATGTTGTGTGGTCATCTCCGATTCCCAGCTTGTTGGTGGAGGCTGGTGTGCCTCCCTTAGGTCTGCTGCGGCAGTCTGTTGCAGCGCGGTGCTGGCTCTGGATTCATCGCCTTCCAGACTCACTTGTCTGTGAGTGTGATGCGACAGTTTTGTTTTTTGTATTATCGTAGGCACCCTCACATGCCATGTCCATTTGGCTATAGGGTTCAGTATATAATGGAGGAGTTTGGTTTGTCAGCAGTACCTGTTTGGATCCCGAGGGTCGCGCCATGGATCTTGCCCAAGGTAACTTTCTGCAGGTCTTTGGTGAGCTCAAAGGACTCTCGTTCCTCAGTCTCTTTTATAGTTTTTTTTAGAACATTCTTCTACTCGCGATGGTTCTGTGCCTGTGTATACTGATGGCTCTAAATCCGCCTCTGGTGTTGGTTTTGGAGTGGTATTCCCCAATTTTTGCCAAGAGAGGTAGTCTTCCATTGGCTGCCTCAGTTTTTACTGCAGAGTTGTCAGCTATCGTTTTAGCCCTGAAGATGGTGTTTGTTCACCATGACACTCATTTTACTATTTTTAGCGACTCTCAAGGGGCACTTTTGACCCTGGACTCTTTTGACTCCTCCCATCCTCTAGTTTTAGCAATTTTGGAGTGGCTGTTCCTCATTCTTCGTCAGGGGAAGAGAGTGGATTTCTGCTGGGTTCCCGCACATGTTGGTGTGGTGGGCAATGAGATGGCAGATACATTAGCTAAAGCTGCGGCTTCTCAACAGCCCCCATCCAACTACCCACTTCCTGCTTCTGATATAACCTCTTACTTGCAGTCCAGAATTCATACATGCTGACAGAGACACTGGGATGGTGTTGCTCATAATAAACTAAAAGAAATATTTCATAGAGTGGTTGTGCCAAGGATTCTCCCATCCCTGCCACGGCATTTGGAGGTGGCTCTTGCTAGGCTTCGCATTGATCACTCTCGACTTACACATGGGTTCCTCATGAGTGGTGAGACTCAACCGTATTGTGATGATTGCCTTGTTCCCCTTACTGTCCGCCACTTGCTGGTCGAGTGTCCAAGTTTGGCGGACCTACATCAACGATTCCTCCATAGGCATAGAGGGACAGATGGTGCCTACTGTCTCTCTTCGATGCTTGGTGGAGCCTCTAGCAATTTTACTTATGTTTTTAGCTTTCTTCAGGAGGTGGGCCTCCTTCCACTTTTATAAGTAATTTTTATTTTATCTATTCTTTTATACTTTTCAATGTTTTATTCCTAGTAACAGTTATTAACTATATTTTGAATATTCACTTTTTATTTGGTGCATCTTTTAGCTTGTTGTCCGGCGGCATATGACCCTGGCAGTTGCGCCGCCAGATTTTAATACAATCAGTCAATCATTGCCCATTATTGAGCTGTCTGCATATTGTCTGAATGTCTTCCTGAAGTTGTAGGTATTCCTGATATGGTCGTACGTCAGTCCCTGTCGTCCAGTTTCGTTGTATAGTCCAGTATAACAAGTCAGGAGTACGTGCAATTCTGGGGAAGGCCTTTGTGCCGTGATTATTTTAACAAATGTTGAAGGGATGACAGCTCTGATGCCACCATCCGCTGCAGCACGAGCCATTTTTCAACTGCCGTTCTGTTTGATCTAACGTCTGATTCTCAAGGGTAGAGTTGTCAGGAAGGGAGGTGTCAGAGGTCGCAATGAACATGTCCCAGTTATCTTGTCTGTAGTTAAATCTGGGTGTAGCAGGGATGCGTATCGGTGAGGTGGAGATGGTGAATATTATTGGAATGTGTTTTGATGTTAAAGGGCCATGTTGGGTGAATGTGTAATGTAGAGTGCAATTGTTGATGATTATGATGTTTCGTGATCTGGCGCAGTTGTGACGTGTAAAGGTGGGGAAGTTAGGGCCAATGAGTAATACTGTACCTGCGTTGATGGATGTCATTGGGTTTCCTCCTATTGTATTATCCTGGTTGTCTCCCAGGGCTGGATATTTGGTGTTTATATCTCCAAGTATGTGCAAAGTGTCGTGGCCATAGAGAAGCTTGTGAAAGCCGGGGAAGGATAGGAATGGTCGTCGAGGGGAAAAGTACGTCATGGCTAGTTTAAGTGGTCCTGTCATCATTTGAAGGATGATAGAAAGTGCTTCCTCCCACTCGTATTCGGCGGAGACTAGCTGTGAGGGCCGGAGGGAGGGGGGGGGGAGTGGACGGCTTTCTCTGGGGGGAATTTACATAGGAATTTACATAGGAAACAAAACAGCAACAGACCTTCTGGTCCTTTCGAGGCTGCTTGGCTGCTTGTTACAGAGAAGGCTATGACTACAAGATCTATCTCTACATGCTGAAGGATAAGGATAGTAAAGCAAGAAGGCTCCCCCCACCTCCAAACCCTCCAGGAAAAAAGTGAGAAAAACCACCATGCAGCATGGAAAAACTGACATGGAAATTTCATAGGAAATACAGGAAAGGAAAGGTCACATTCTATACTACTTTCTGTAAGCTACCTGTCTGAGTAACCTGAAAGAGAAAGTAATCAAATAAACTAATAGCTACAGTATGACATTATAAACGGGTACGTTGAGTTAATTTAATCCCCTGGTCTCGGTTGGACTCTGCGGGAATTCAGAAGTTACGGATACACATAAATATAGTAATTCCATGGTCTCAGTTCAACTCTGCGGGAAGAAACTTAAAACATTATCACCAAAACTACAAAAGTAAGTTATTAGGACAGAAAAAGAGTCAGCTGAGGATTCTCGTGCAAATACTTGTCTATTTTGTTTTTGAATGTCTTAATTGAGATACTGTTCACGGTATCTGAGGGTAATCTGTTCCAGATATTTACGACTCTGTTGAAGAGGAAGTATTTTGCTTCATGGGATTGGAAACGCTTTCCCATAATTTTGCAGCCGTTACTTCTAGTTTGCCTTGACTGGTCTATTTCAAAATATTTATTCATGTCTAAGTTGTCATATCCCTTCATGATTTTGAAAACTTCAATAAGATCACCTCTTAACCTGCGCTTCGTTAGGCTGAATAATTTAAGTTCCTCGAGGTGTTCCTCATATGGTTTGTTTCTAAGTCGTGGTATCATTTTTGTGATTCTTCGCTGTATTTTCTCTAATTTTTCTATATCCTTTCTGTAGTACGGAGACCAGAATTGCACACAATATTCAAGATGGGGGTGCACTAGTGAGTTGTACAAGGCAAGAATGACTTTTTCCGATTTAAACTCAAAAGTTCTTCCAATAAAACCCACCAGCTTGTTTGCAATTTTAACCGCCTCGGTACACTGCTTACTCGGTTTTAGGTCATTTGATATTATCACACCAAGATCCTTTTCATTGTCAGTACTTGATAACAGGACATTATTCATTTTGTAATTCGAATGGATGTTGTTACTTCCAATATGAAGTACTTTGCATTTTTCCATGATGAATTTCATTTGCCATTTTTCTGCCCAGCTTGTTAAAGTATTAAGGTCATTTTGTAACTGTTGCCACTGAAATTTTGAAGTAACTTGATTGGTTATTTTAGTATCATCTGCAAATCTGGATATTTTACAATTTAGACCCTCGTCAATATTGTTTATATATATAATAAAAAGTATTGGTCCAAGTACCGAGCCTTGGGGAACGCCGCTAATCACGTTACGCCATTTAGATTCCTTTCTGTTTATCACAACTCGCTGTTTTCGGTCTGAAAACCAGTCTTGTAACCATTTCTGCATATTTCCTTTTATACCGTGTGCTTCTATTTTGCTCATGAGACGCTTGTGGGGGACAGTGTCAAATGCTTTCTGAAAGTCAAGGTAAATTATATCTACTGCTCTTGAGTCATCATATGATTTGTAAACATCATGGAAGAAGTCCAGTAAGTTAGTTAAGCATGAACGACGTTGTCTGAATCCATGCTGTGAGTCTTTAATTATATTATTTACTTCTAAATAGTTAACTATTTTATCTCATGATTTTTTCTATTAACTTACACACTATTGATGTTAAGCTAATTGGTCTGTAATTTCCTGGGTGCGACTTATTTCCTTTTTTGAAAATTGGTGTTACATTTGCTAGTTTCCATTCGCAAGGAACTTTCCCGGTACTTAATGATTTATTGAATAAGACAGAGAGTGGCAGAAGAAACTCATTCTTTGCTTCTTTGAGAATTTTCGGTGATATTTTATCAGGGCCAGGGGTTTTGTTTATGTTCGTACTATTTATGGCTGCAAGGATATCGCTATGACAGATAGTATAGTTGCTAAGGACTGTGCTATTTGCTTGGTTTGTGGGTTCCATTAGGTTTCTGGTGGTGTTTTCTACCGTAAAAACAGACACAAAGTACTCGTTTAGAATGTTTGCCATTTCAACCTCATTTTCTGTGTGTTTGCCATTATTCATTTCTAGAGGGCCTATTGATGTAGTCATTACCTTTATCTTTCTAATGTAACTGTAAAATTCTTTAGGGTTTGATTTGCATGTATTAGCAATGTGGATCTCCAGTGCTCTTTTGCTCTGTTTGATAAGTCTTTTCGATGTGCGGCATAGGTTTTCGTACTGTAATTTATCATCATTACTTTGTGTAGTTTTATATTTATGGTATGCCTGTTTTTTGGCTGTTAAGTTACTTTTAATTTCACTAGACCACCACTTTGGTTTACTATTACCAGCTGGACGCCTGTTACGTAGTGGCACACATGACTTTACTGCTTCATTAAATTTTTTGGTGAATATTTCCCATGTTTGGTTTATGTCATCTGTTTCAGACATTTGATTCCAGTCTGTAGATGCAAGTAACGCTCTAAATCTGGTGAAATCTGCTCTACGATAGTCTGGGACCTTTTCTTTGCTTTCTGTTTCTTTCACTTTTTCAGAAGTAATATTAAACTGTATAATTCTATGATCGCTGGAACTAAACTCGGGTCCAATTTCAACGTTGTTGACTAGGTTATCATTTGTAGTTAAGATGATGTCTAGGATATTGTTACCTCTCGTTGGATATTCTACGTGTTGGGAAAGGGCGCTTTCTTGAAGATTCACGTAAAGCTCTTGTCCTGAGTGCGCAGTTAGCGGTTCACCCCACTTTGTTACTGGTAGATTAAAGTCTCCAAAAATTACACTGTCCTCTTCACAACAAATTTCCGCAATTTGATCATAACGTTTTTCATTTGTGTCCGCTGACTGTGCTGGAGGGCAATAGATGAGACATGTATTTATTTTGTGCAATTTAATACTCAGCTGAACGTAACTAGCATCTATGTTGGCAACACTGGGTTTGGATAGCACAAGGGGGTGCAGACTGGTTTTCACGTATAGTAAAACACCGCCACCAGCTCGGTGAGGTCGCTCACAGCTGAAAATATTGTACCCTGTTAATGAGTATTCTGCTAAAAAGTCACGGTCAGATGTGTTAATCCAGGACTCTGTGATGCCAACAATGTCATAATTTTCTAGGTAAATAAGAGATTCTAAATCCTCAAACTTGTTGCGCAGACTACGTGCGTTAACATAGCAGACACTAATTCCATCCCAAACAGTTGATGAACTGACTCCACGGGTATTTACGTTGAGGTTACTGCTCCTGGACGTTCCGCGTTTTTTTATCTAAAGAGGGCAACTTTATCATGTAAAAGTCTACCTAGCCGTGCCGCTCCTACCGAGTTCAAATGGAGGCCATCTTCCTGGAAAAGTGTATGTTGCCCATAAAACTGGTCCCACAGACTGACAAAGTCGACTCCTTCTTGTGTGCAGAGAGATTTGAGACGGTTATTTGTGCTGAAGGCTTTATCATAAAAACTATTCTCTGCCTTGATCCTTGGTAGTATGCCGGATATTATTACGTTCGTGGACTTAGTTTGATATTGCTTGATCATCTTGTGATACTTTGCGAGTAATTCCTCCGATTTGTTGCGCTTCAGATCGTTTGTACCAACATGGATAACGTATAGAGTTTCATCATTTGCGTCTTTTGTGACCTCATCACAGGCTTCTGTGATATCACACAGTCCACCTCCTGGGAAACAGTACCTCTTTCTGCTACTAGGGGCCACAAAATTCCTCTAGCTGACTGCGTACAACAGAGTCCCCAATAAGCCTTGTTTCTTCTGACTCATCAACTGCTTCGGCAAGGATTTGGAATCGATTGTACGTAGTTATAAGGAGGTGCTTCCTCTTACCTTTTACGGGTTTTGCGCCATTTCTTACCATGGTAAAGGGGATTTCGTCTGGCAAGGGAAGTACGGAATCATTGGGTAAGGAAGATACACTATCATTTGTATCTGCCTGATGGGAAAGGGGCTGGTTCGGGCTCGGTATGTACACGTCTTCCATCTTGAGCATTGTCAGGAACTCCTACGTTTGCTGCTACGAACTCTTTCAGTACCTCAAATTCTGCCTTGAGTTCATTGTAATTTTTCCTTGATTCAGCAAAACCATTTTCTAGATCTCTTCTCAAGATGCATAGTTTGCACACAGCTGCCGAAAAGTAATCCGAAAAGTACTGAGGCGCGAAACGACCAATACATTCTTGGCAGACCTTAAGTGTAGATGGCATTTTGCAGCAATATTTCCAAAGTACCACAAAAATATAAAATAATATACAACTGACTAAGGGATGTTGTTACAAATGGATAATTTTCTCTATAAATGAAATATTGAATTTCTAGGGAGATTCACTTACTTTCTATATACTATCCTCCTTTTACCAGTGTAAAAAGAATAGAAAATCTACTTGCTATAGCACAATCCAAGTAACCATGAATGCCTTTACCAGTGTAAACAGAATAGGAAATCAACTTGCTATGGTACTATCTAACTTTCCATGAATTCCTATACCTGTATAAAAATAGAAAATCTACTTGCTATTGTATAATCTAACTTACCATGAATTGTTGAAATACACCATAAACTGATTTACTGGGACAAAAATTTAAATAAATAAATAAATAAAATATAAAATAAATAATAAAATATAAAATAAATAAAAATAAATAACAGTAGAATGGAGGGAAAAATCAACATATAACCTGGCTTCACTCAGTGAACAAGTGTTTGTAGTGTATACACTATTTCACTGGTGTACCACCAAACACAGTTGTTACTCTATACAAAAGACACAGCTGATAGTGTAGAAAATCTACTTGCTATAGCACAATCCAATTAACCATGAATGCCTTTACCCATGTAAACAGAATAGGAAATCTACTTGCTATGGTACAACCTAACTTTCCAAGAATTCTTATACCTGTATAAAAATAGAAAATCTACTTGCTATTGTATAATCTAACTTACCATGAATTGTAGAACTACACCATAAACTGATTTACTGGGACAAAAAATAAACTAAAAAATAAAATATAAAATAAAATAAATAATTAACAGCAGAATGGAGGGAAAAATCAAAATATAACCAAGCTTCACTCATTGAACAAGTGTTTGTAGTGTATACACTATTTCACTGGTGTACCACCAAACACAGTTGTCACTCTATACAAAAGAAACAGCTGATAGTGGGAAAACACAAGTCCAAAGAGAGCTGGTTGGTGAATACACTCAATACACTAATACCAATTACAAGTGAGAAAAGATAATCTACCTGCTATGATATCGTTCTAACTGACCTTGATCTGCTGGAAAAATAAACTTTAATATGACTGAGATAAAAATAAGTGCGGGAAAACGATTCAGAGGGTGGGAAAGAATGTAAACAAAGGCGCAGTCGAACGATTCACAACTTCAACATGCTCTAAAACTTTTGTATGTAAGCTATTTTAATACTTTACACGGTGGAAATATGTCTAGGACTCTTATAACACTAATCTACTCACTTTCGCACTGTTATTCCCTCAAACGTATTGTTAAAGCACTTGGAATAGCGGAGCACTGCTGAATGCGTCTGAATCCAAGATGGCTGCCTGGTAGGGGGGGAGGGGACTGATGGAGAGGGGAGAGGGCTGTAGAGACCGCTGTAGGGAAAGTGGCGTTAGTTGATGTGGTTTTAGAAATGTTCACTGGGACTTTTGAGGAAGGATTTCTGAGGGCCTTGACTGGGTAGATTCCATTTTCTTGAAAGAGTTTATATAGATGTGGTGCGTAAGTCCCTGGGTATGCTGCATTTAGTAAATGTGCCTCATACATGCAGTATAATGGTGCTAGGTGGGACTGTGAGGCCTGGTAAATGGATGGTGGTGGCTGATATTGCTACTGGTGGCAGGGTATGTTGCTGCAGTAGTTGCTTTGTACGTGCGTGATTGGTTGTTCGGTTGTTCAGGTGTTTGAACTGCTGCTTTTCTTTTCTCTTTTAGAGCTTTCTTCGATATAGGACATGCTACGGCTGTGGCTCCATGTTCTCCCTCGCAGTTTAAATATATCCTGATGCTGTTAGAGCATTGTTTCCATGTGTACTCTGTACTAGCACACAAGGAACACACCTTGTACTCTGGGGCTTTGGGCAGTTGTTTGCTGAGTGTTCCTCCACCACGTAGCATCTGCATCATGTTGCGATCTGAGTGAAGTGTTCCTGTTGTACCTGTTGTTGTGGAATGCTAACACAGAACAGTCTCAGGCGTCTCAGTCGCTCTCTCAGCCTGGGCGACCTGCTAGAAAGCCACTTTGATGTTGTGTGACTGTGGGATCTAGTGGATGTGTTCCACATCACCTTCACTGATGAATGCATTGTCTGGGGCCAGCTCCTTCTTTATACCCTCCTCATTGTTTTCGTAGATGTTCCTTACGTTTCTGGGTATCACGGATATATGAGCCCGCAACTGTGAGAAGAGTACAGGCTTATATTCCTTTGCCTTGATGTCAGGAGTGATTTTATCAGAGAACATCTTGCTGGCATTTAATTCATCCCCAGTCAGAATTATTAGTGAGTCAGTCGTGGAATGGTTTTCAATGCAAGTGTACCTCATGACTGGCCAGTACTACCAGCAACCGGTTGCTGCGAAGCTTCGGGTTAGCGTGTCTTATCTTAACTTTCAGCATAATTCCTCCTCCTGAGAGTCCCCGGTTCGATTCCCGGCATAGTGGTAATATATTGGATCATTTCATTTCTTTCAGCATAATTGCTGCACGACTGAAACACAGGGGTGAGGAAGGGTAATGCCTAACAAGTTTGGGTGCAACACCCCCCCCCACACACACACTTTCTACTGCCTAATGGGATGTAGGTATGAGAGGCCTCAAATGACGTCCTATGCTGACATTCTACTGGATGCCCTGCCTGGTCAGGTCCCAGCTCTGTCGAGCTTTACCTCTCTTCCACTAAATCTCACTTTCTCTTTGTAACTGAAACTCAGCTGTTTGAGGCGTCTGATAGTAAACCCTTCTCTTTATCCTCCCACTTTCTCGACACTCCCTCTAAAATCAAAGGTGGCTATTGTGTACATGTACGCAGCAGTATATCTTGCCCTTGTATTCCTGAACGGGAATCTTCTGAATTCCCTGCACTCTTGTTTTGACTCTCCTGTCATTCTCTGACTGATTATATCTGCACTGTGTACTTATCCCCTAATTCTACTGGCCATGAAAAATTCTTCTACTATTTTACTTCTAAGATGGAAAACATCCTATCACTTTCTCCTTTATTTGAAATATCCTTTCTAGGTGATTTCCATGTTTGCCACCACCTTTGTCTCTCCTCATCGTTCACTGATTCACCTGGTGAGCAAACCTACATTTTGCTTTATCCTTAATGACATAGAGCAGCTTGTACAGCACCCTATCGATATCACTGACTGCCTTATAGAGAGTATCAAAATACTTGACCTCTTCCTTACAACTAAAACTTCTGCTTATGCCGTTAATCTTTTCTTTCCATTGGGCTTCTCCAATTACAACCATGTCAACAGAACCTGTCCTATCTCTCCAGGAAGGAATGTGGACCCTCCAAGAAGCGAAGGCTGTGTCATTTTGGAACTGCTGACTGGGAGGCCCATAGGCAGTACTCATTTGACTGTCCCTGGAATGATTATTGCTTCTATGATCAAGAGTCATCCGAGTGTGCTTCATATATTATGGAGGTTATTTTCTCGAGCATGGAACCATACATTCCTTTCTCTTATCCTGTGCCTAAAAAAAAAAAAAAAAAAAAAAACTTATCACGCTTGTTCGAATGATGTCCACGAGGAGATGGCCTACAAAAGTTGCCAGAGCAAACCCACCCCTGACTCATCTCTTTTATGTTTCTGATCGGAGTCATGCTAACTCTGTTCCTCTCTGTGCTAAAAATAATTTCATTTATATTAACGATTTGAACTCTCCTACTCAGATCATTTTCATTCCTTCTGGCACCTTGTCAAAAACCTTTCTAACAACTTTACTTCATCGTCCTTCCCTCTTTTCTCTTCTAACGGCTCAGTACCTGTTTCTTGTACTGGTAAAGCAGAACTCTTCGCTCAGACTTTCTCCTCCAATTCCACCTTGGACACTTCCAGAGCTGTTCCTCCGTCAATTCCCACCTCTGATTTCCTCATGGCTGGCATTAAAATTTCTTCAACTGAAATATTTTCTGTCATCACTGGCTTCAGTACTAAGAAGGTATATGGCCTGATGGGGTCGCTCTTGTTGTCCTCAAGAACCATGCCTCTGTGCTTAAACCATGCTTAGATTAACTCGTTCAGCTTTGTCAATTGTACCATTCCTTCTTGTTGGAAGTGTCCTCTTGTTCAGCCTGTCCCAAAGAAGGGTGACCATGCTCAGCCATCCAACTCTCTCCCAGTTGCTTTAACATCCTGTTTTTCTAATTAAAAAAAAAAAATTCTTACAAAAAAATAAACTCTATTCCTTTGACAACCTTTGTTCCGATCATCAGTATCGGTTCCACCAGAGATGCTCCACTGGTGATCGTCTCACCTTCCTTTCAGACTCATGGTCATCCTGCTTTTGGGACTTTGCCATTGCACTTGACATCTTAAACGCTTTCAATCAAGTCTGACATAAATCTTTAATTTCCAAACTGGCTTCTTTCAGTTTCTATCTTTTTATCTGTCCCTTCATCACTAGCTTCCTTCTTGTTCATTCTATAGCTGCTGTTGTAGACGGTCACCGTTCTTCTCCTAGAGCTCTCATTAGCGGTGTTCCCGAATGCTTTGTCCTATCAACAACCCTCTTTTTTGTATTCATCAGTGGCCTAAGCTGTATGTCTAACCCTATCCATTTATATGCTGATGGCTCCGCCGTCCACCTGTCCATTTGCTTCTCACAGCGTCCATCTCAACAGTTACTTCAACAAACAAGGGATGAGGCTATGGCACACTGACTGTCTGACTTGGCTCATATCTCCAACTGAGATAATAATATTCTTGTTTCTAATGCAAACAAAATCGGTTCTAAAATCTTTCAACCCATCATCTTCCACAGGAGTACCCTCTAATTTTTAACAATACCCAACTCAATCCTGCATCATCACTGAACATACCTGGGCTTCATTCTCTCGAGATTACTCTTGGAAAGATCGTATCATCTGTCTTGTAAAATCTGCTTCCAAGAGTTTGGGTGTGCTAAACTGACTCCGTGCCCTCTTTACCCCTTTCATAGTTGTTGACTTTATACACGGGTTTTGTTCGCCCCTGTTTAGAGTACAGCTTTCATATGGGGAGATGTTCCCTGTATGCAGCTCTTTTCAACAGTGTGGAGCCTAAGGCTTTTTGCCTCATTAACTCTCTACCTCTGACTGGTTCCCCTCAACCTCTGTCACTTCGCCACACTGGTGCATCTTAATCTCATTTCTGTTGCTGTTTCAATGGTTACTGCTTCTTTGAACTGTGTGCTCGCATCCCTTCACAACTTCAGCAGGCGTGGAGTACCCATCAAGCAGCAAACTCATCCCTTCTCTATCCAACTGTCTAATACAAGAGTTAACTGTTATTCTCAGTCCTTCATGAAAAAAACATTTCGACTCTGGAACTGTCTTACTCCGTCTATATTTCCTGTTTCCTATTACCTCCTTTCTGTTAGACGCAGCGCGTGCAGGCATCTCGAAATGAACGGATCTTGGATTTAACTCTCTTTTGTCTTGTTTTTATTGTTTCTTGGAGTGAACAGTCTTGCGTGTCTATAGCTTTTGTTCCATCTTCCTTGAAAAAAAAAAAAAAAGACTTAATGGTACTTTACCTTCTTCACGTGTTTGGCAAATTACCCCCAGTAATTCAAAGACTGCCTTACCCAACGCAGTCTAGGTATTCAAGCTTTTACCTCACAGAATCTTTTTCATGCTTTTAGTACATGTAGTAGGAGTATCCAACTGGAGCATGCACTCGGCTCAAGACAAGGAGAGATGGACACCCCTGCCGTGCATAGTCCTTCGTCACTTTTGAGGCAGGTGTAGCACTCGCTAGCCCACGAAAAATATAGTACGTGAGTGGTTACCATCATCCTGGCAGGCAGCCTAATGCCATGAGAGTGACATGGGGCCAAGACCAAGTAGCTGTCTTTGCGCCAAACA
>JAGKTI010004051.1:0-11872 GCA_018397915.1 Birgus latro | reverse complement strand
ACTCAAACCCTGCAGCACAACTCAAACCCTGCACCACAACTCAAACCCTGCACCACAACTCAAACCCTGCACCACAACAAATTCCTGGTTTCGCCCCTGAAGACTGTTAGTGAGTGTTCCTCAACTGTTGACAGTGGTGATGCCGAGTATAATGATGTCGGTGGGGGTGAAAATACGAATGGTGAATGAAGAGTGTGGTGATGAGTGCAGCAATAGTGGTGCTATCACTACGGTGTGGTGATTCTGATCGCAGAATCTGGTGATGTCATTGTGTGATGGTGGCGGCGATGCTAGTGGTGATTTTTGCATTTTGTTGGAACGCTTTCAGTGTGGTGGGTGATATGAGAATGTGGTGGTGATTGCGATGGTGTTAGTGTGAGAAAGATTACAACATACTGTAGTAATAGTTATGACAATGTGGTGGTGGTGATATTAGATGTGGAGGTGGTAGAAGTGGTGGCGATGATGTTGGTGATGGTGATACCAGAAATTAGTGGTGTTGCTGCTCGAATGTTCTGGTGATGATGTTAGTTTGAACTCGCGATGGTAGTGGTGATGACAATGTGTAGGTGATGATGTCAGAGCTTCTTGGTGGTGATGGTGACAATAAAGGTGGTGGTGGTGGTGGTGGTGTCAGATTCCAGGAACCAAGGCTTGGCTGTTGCTGGGAGGTGTAATAGGTCGAGCTGCTTATGGAAAGTCAGTATCACCAAGGACGCAAATATTCACTTCCCCCTGTGTTGCCCCTCTTGTGTGGGCGGTGTGGTGGTGTGTGTGTGTGTACTGGCTGTGTATTGGTTCTTTTTGGTATGGTGTGTGTGGTGGTTGTGTGGGGATAGGTAAAGTGGTAGGGTGGTAGTTGTAGGCGTGATGGTTATGTAGTTGGTAAGTGTGGTTACTTAGCTGTGTAAAGCTTGGATGATGGTACAGTACATGTAGTGGTTAGGCGTGGCGGTTAGGTAGTGGTACTTGAACAGTTGTAGGCGCGGTGGTTAGGCGATGGTAGGTGTGGTGGTTGGGTGTGGTAGGTGTGATGGTTAGATAGTGGTAGGTGCGATAATTAAGTTGTGGTACGGGCAGTGTTTCGGTATTGGCAGGTGGGTTTGTGGTTGGTAAGTACAAGATGGATATTGGTTCCTGTTGTAGCGGCAGGTGTTATGGTTGCTAAATACCGTGCTGTAGCTGGGATGGATGTGAAGCCCAGTAGTTTGTGTTGCTAGTGCCACCTCTTGCCCTACAACTGCTTGGGACTCACTCGCTTCTATCTCGTATGTAACCAAACTAGATTCGGGAAAGCCATTTTTACCACACACTCTGTTTTTCCGCCTTGAGGGAAACGTAAAAGACAGATGATTCACACGTTGAACTTTACGCCCACGATGCCTGTTGAGGAGCGGAGGAGGAAAACTGCTTTGACCTTTATGACGTGTATTTTCCTGAGTATAGGATGCTTCTGTCCTCCTTTTTCATGACGAGTTTTTGTTTTTGTTTTTATTTTTTGTCTAATGAAACTAAATTTTATGCAACATGTAACTAAAACATTACAATACTGATATACCTTTGAAATGAATTTTATATAGGAATATTCAGTAGTCGAGGAAAACCGTAGAAAGAGGTGCTAATACACTTCCTTTAGAGACGAAGCTAGTTTGGTGGCGTGAAGGAAGCAATCGGAACAAGGTCATGTGTTTCCCGGATGATCTCCAAGAGGAAACAACCCTTTTTAGATCATCATGGGGCGTGAACTATAGTCACCTGTCCACAATGCTCCCTGTAATATGGTAGCCGAGCCTCAGATCTATGCAGGTAGTTGGGGTGTGTATGGAAGTCTCTGTTAACATTGCAATTAATTTAAACATTTGTAAACAGGTTGATTAATACGGAGAAAGGTACTTGCTTTCTTGCATCAAAAGGCTACTTAATCCTTTCATTCTGACGACATATTTTGATTTCTAGTATGTGCTACACCCTGACGTTTATATTCACTGGAGGTGAAACTTTTCGAAGTGATGGGGACTAGGGACATCTTTCATTAATTGCTTTACTACTGTCATGCTCTCAAGATTAATAAAGTTGTCTGGTAGCAGCACGAATGACTCAAAAAAGTGCGTTACGGGAGTGGAATGGTTAAGGGGAACGCAAATACATCTTAACATTCTCAGTTGTTATGACGTATGCAGAGAACCAGCTGGTGTTAACTTGAGCTCCAGCATGAGAGGGTCAATTATGAAACATTTATTCCGCTCTGGAGCCCAGAAGAAACTCTCCGCACAATTAAATTATTTAGCGTCAGCTGGAAAAGACTAGCAGAGTTGTGCACAACATGAAAGGCTTAGTAGGAGGAAATGATGGAGAAGTAAGATGAGGAAGTGAGTCCAAAAGAGAAGGAGGAGGAGGAGGAGGAGAAGGAGGAGGAGGAGGAGGTGTAAAAGTCGGGCAATAATACCCTTCACAACGATGGCGTCCTCCATATTACAAGTTTATATAAAAACTACTTTTTACGAAAATCATGAATGTGAAGGGATGAGCGCGTGCCCAAAACCATAGGAACATGATCGTGGTACTGTATAAAAGAACGTGTAACCCCACCCTTACATTTTATTAATGGCATACTTTTATGCATTACATGGCTGAGTATAGGTTGTATCATAATGACATTTTACCTGCGGCGATAGCTTACAGGTCAATGAGTGGCTAGCGTTCTTTTTTCTTCTTCTTCTTGATCTTCTGCTTCTTGTTAAAAGGAGACCCTTGATGAAATTAAAGTGGTACCATATAATGAAATTTGACATGGTGAATCCAAACCTGCCATCAGTTGACATCTGAGTGGCGCCAGCTGGCTACAAGTTTATTAAAAGTTCTTAATTTAAGCCTATTGAGACAAAAGTGGTCCCGTACAATGTAATTTAAAATGATGAAACCAAATTGGCTGTCAGCTGACACCTGTGATGGCGCCATCTGGCAGCAACTTTATTAACAGTTCCTCATTTAAGTCCATTGAGACATAGAAGTGGTCTCATATAAGGTTGTTTGCCTTTTTAAATCAAAATCTTTGAAACAAGATTCTCGCTGCAGGTCCCAGAGTAATCTTGCTCTTATTCTTTTTGGTGATATTATGCGTAAGTAATTTTTACTCCATAATGCCACTTAGCTGGAATAAAACAAAAAAGTATGGACGATATACAAGTGACTTTAGTATTTCGAACGTGTTCTCAGAGTTTTTGGCACTGTGTCCAGTCCTAGATCTAAATACATTTTATAATATGTCGTTTTTCGTGGTTTACTTATATTTTAAAAGAGTCTGTTAGAAGGTTATAAAGGTTTTTGTAAGTTGGTTAAACAAGACCTCTGACTAACCCCATCCTGATGGAAGTTATTTTCCTTACATGACTAATAAAATTGTTAATAACAAGAAGGGTCACATTTAGAACGCAGCACCCTCCTCTTACAGCTGGCCTAACACCAAACATTTTACCCAGGCCTGTGACGCTGAACTTCGGCCGAACTTTCTGAAACTTGAAATACTTAACCCTTACGTGACTCAATAAATACACGAAAATTTATTCAAACTGGATCAAAAGTGTTTAAACTGACCTTGTTTTTTACCTGATGTTCTCTCAGTACAATAGCTAAATCTTCATGTTTGTCTGACCTTATTATACTGTCTCGCAAAAAAAAAAATTCCGAATAGAATAAAGGCTACTTGAATTAAAAGACCGACACTTTGACAATGTCCTGTTACATTTCTAATCAACCGATTGTTCTCAGAGTTAAACCACGACCACCTTTCCTGAACCTCAACCCTCTCACCAAGTTTGCTCGAAATCAGATAGAAAGTATATACATTGACCTTACCCGACCCATAACCAATGTCTTTTTATCCTACAGAGAATTGATACAGCTTTATCAAACCTTTACTATTAGAGATGAGCAACTCAGCTAGATATACAAGTGAGGTTATGGTCTAATCAACATTCGGTAAACTAGGGCTCATACTCAGCTGAAAAATAAGTACATATCGACTAGACGCAGGAGGCTCCGGGTCCGTCGTGTTGTGTGGTGTGATATTAAAGTCTGTGGGAATGAAGCACCTCGCGTCTTCTAAAGGTACTTCTGAATCTTAAAATCTTATGGTGTTGGCTGGAGAAGAACACTAGAACTGACTCGATCATGAAGTAGTTCATGATACTTGTTTGAATACACCTATTCTCCTAGGACTAACTTGCAACTATCTAAAATTGTGCAGTGTTAGGCGTAGTAATGCAAGAATAATCCCCATCATGAAAGAGTTAAAATGAAAAGAGCCTTCGTCCATCTGAAGGGATTAAAAAAAAAAAAAAGATGAGACACGAAGAGAATGAAGTGACGTCCATTGTATTAGATATGATTTCTTCAGTTTTTCTTTTTTTTTTGAGGCTGAGTGAGACTTTGATATACCAGAGGGATTATATATCGCCTTCATTATGCATCGCAGTTACAGGTCATGACGAGTTAATTCAGCTTAACTGGACCTAACCGTTTGGCATTCATGAGTTTGTTTTAAATTGACATCATTATTCGTAGCATGAAATTATACCCAAAGATTTTAACTTTTAGCCAAAAACCTAATGGCGATACTTATAATTGTGGTGTCCGAATTTTTCACAGAACATAGTTGAAACATCTGGCTATTCCCCCCCTCCCCCCCCAAAAAAAAGCCGGTTATATGTTGCAATAACTTTAAGGAAATACAAGTAAAACACCTTGGTATTTCCTCCTCCTGCTCTTCGTCTTTCATCTCCCCCATTCTCTTCTTTCCTCTTCCTCTCCTTTTCCCTTCCTCTTACCTCTTCGTTCTCCCTCCCTTCCTCCTCCTCCTCCTCTCCCGCTGCAACCACTCTTGTTCCTTCCTCTCCTCTATGTCCCACTTTCTTTCTCTTTCCTTTCACTTCTTCCTCGCCTTCTTGCTCATCTTACTGCTACTCTTCTTTTACTTTTGTCTTCTTCTTCCTCCTCCATCCTTCCTTCTACTTTCTTTCTCTATTTCCTTTTTTCTCATCCTCCTAATTTAATTTATCCTCAACCATGTAATGCATAGTAGCATCATATAAAAAATGTGAGGATAACGTTACATGTACTTTTATACAGTACCACGACCTGTTCCTACGGCTTCTGGCACCGGGCCCATCCCTTCGCATCGTACACTTCATAAATTGAGTTTATATATATTTTTAATAACATGAAGGACGCCATCGTAGTGAAGGGCGTTATTAAAGAGTTGCTCACTTTCTCCTCCTCTTCTTCTGTGCCCACTTCTTCATCTCCCTTCTCCATCATTTCCTCCCTGTAGTCCTTTCATGGTGTGGGCAACTCTACTATACCTTCTCACCTAACACCGATAATTCCATTGAGCTGAGAGTTTCTTCTAGGAGCCAGAGCAAAATAAATGTGTCACCATTGACTCTGCCATGGTGGCAGTCAATTTAACTCCAGGTGGTTCTCTGTACAGGTCATAACGACCTGAGAATGTTGATCTGTCTATTCGTTTCTATAGCCAGACGCCTTAATCTCGTAAGGGGTGGCTATAAAAAATTCGTCCCCACATCGCCCTGTCCCCTTCCATTTGGCTGCCGTCCTTTCAGATCACACACCTCTCTCTCGTACACCATTCTACTCCATCCTTACATCTCCTCCTTGGTCTCCCCCTCCCTCTCCCCCCCTCCATCTAACTCACATACACTTTCTTCGCCTGTCTCTCACTCTCCATCCTCTCCACCTAGCCAAACTACCTCAGTGTATTACTCCCAACGCTTTCTATCACATCCACATCCAAACGACAATGCTCCTTCACTCCTAATTTGTCAGCCTGTCTCTCAACGTTCTCGTAACTCTACATGCTCCTCTCAAATAACACATTTTCACTGCGCTCACCCTTAACTTAAGTTCTTCCAACAAGGTTCAACCCTCATTCATATGTTAAAGTTGGTATCACAATACTGTCAGCGACTTTTTCTTATTTCCATGCACACCTCCCTATCTTTTATCCCTGCTTTCAAAGAATGAGCAACTGTTCTTCCCTATCATTCCCTTTCGAGCACTTCATCCCCTAAACTTCCATCCTTACTCATCACACTACCCAAGCACTTAAATGCACTCATATTTGTCAGTTCATCACTTTACAACCTCACTGAGCACTCAGGGACTTCCTTTCTCTCGAAGACCATAACATTTTTCTTCTCTACATTCTTCTTTAGATTACGTTTCTTACACACTCTCCTAAACTTATGCACCAAGCCTTTAAGTTCCACTTCATATCCACTTAACAATATGGCACCTCATCTTACCGAAGTGCCGTGCCCCTGCAGAAGTTTGCGACCACAGAATGCCACACCTCTCTATCTTCTGTCATTTGCAGCAGTTGCCCAGCCGTGTATCCTCCCCTCGCTGTTCTTACTATTCCATCCATATACTTCTCTCTTTGCCTGCCTCTTGCTGTACTACCTGGGACTCTTCCCGTTAAACTCAGGTTCTCTATCTTTCCTCTTCTCATAACATGTCCTAAAAATCTCATCTACAAACAACAGAAGAGGAAGTTTACAAACGTTTCCCTCTTTCAGTAGGGCTGCTCTAACATTCACTGGCCTACCTTGTATCTCTTATATAATTCCACCCATATACATACAACGATGGAGACATAACAGATCCCTGTTTCAGTCCAACATCCAGATAGAAAATTCACTCAGCTCACCATTCACATGCACTGTAGCCTTAGCGCCCTCATACATACTCTTCACAGCATTCAACAGCTTCCCATTTATGTCATATATTCTTAATATTTTCTATATTCCTTGTTGATCCGCTTTGTCATATTCTTCGTCAAAATCCATGAAGGCTGCAAACAACTTTTATCCCTTCTCAAGAAACTTTCAAAGACCTTAAGATGAATATCTAATCTACACAATCTAACCTCATACTAAAACTTCTTTGTGCTCCAACTAATTCCTCTGGTATTTCCCTAACTCTGTTGATAAGTATCTTACCATATACTTACTGCACAAAGAAGACAAATGCCACCATGATTTCCACACACATCTTCCTCTTTCCCTTTGTACAGGGTAATAATTATACCTGAGTTAAAATCCTCTGGGTCTCCTCCTTCCTCTCAGGCCAATCTGCACACCTTTCATATCCATTCTACTACTATCTCTCTCACTTTCTTCAGCTTCTCACCACACACGATTTTGACTTTCTTCATTTCTTCTACTAAATCCATACTAAAGACCTCTTCCTCCCATCTCATCTCCTTCCTTCTCCAAGCCAATCCCCAGCCATTTTCTTCAAGAGTTCTCTCCAACTGTTCAATTTTTATCCGTTCTCCACAAGTAATCTACCATTTTTATCTTTCACTCCAGTACTACCTTATTTATCACCCCATCTAACTCTCTTTACCTCCTTCCAGAACCTTTAGTTACATTCTCTCCTCTTTACACGGAGATTCCCTCCAAATTCATCATCCACTCTCTTCTTATTCTCTCATACTAATTGTTTCACCCCTCTCTCCCGTCTCTACTCCTCGTGTCAACACCCACCATGCTTCTGCTTCCCATCGCTATACGCTTTCTTCTTTTCCGCCACATTTTGTCTCACCCCTTGATTCCGCCATGCTGCTCCTTGCGCCCCTTTTCGTCTCCTCAACGGCGTACGCACAACCCCACATGCTGCACAGATTTCTCCTTTGAATGTATTGCGCACACCTTCCACCTCCCCTACCTGCTCCAGATCACATTTGACCAACTGCTCCTACAATTCTCTCTTATACAGATTTTTTAAAATTCTCTTGCAACTCTTCTATCCAGTATGTGGACTACACCTTCCTGCCTTTCGCTCCTTCAGTTTATCCATCGCATTTGTACCTTGACTGTCACCATCGCCATGTGGTGGTCAGAAAGTCCACTCCCTCAACTTCTGTAGGCTTTTGCGTCCAGTACATACCTTCTCGCTCCCTCATCCACACACATACATTCAGTCATTGCTTTCCGTTCATTCAGATCACCACCCACCCCTTTCATGACTCGTCCCGGATACCTATGGATCATTTTGTGCCTGAAGAGGGTATTGGCTATCATCAATCGCCTCCCTTCACAAATGTCCACTATAGTAATGCCATCCACTTCTGCACGCACACCCCACTCACCAACCACTCCGTCCACCTTCACATTCCCTGCTTTTCCATTCATTTTTCTAGTTAAAAACACTGTCTCACCTCTGAAACTTTCTATGCATACTTCTAAATTTGCCCAGAACTCTTTTTTCTCTGTGCTCGCACGATCTTCCATTAGCGCATCCATACACACACATACACACACACACACACGCACACACACACACACGCACACACACACACACACAGAGAATCATCCACGCTTGTATTCTCATTTTCAAATTTACCCACACAATCCTTGAACGAACTGATCCAAACTCACTTGTATTCACCTTCCGTCTCTTGCACACGACAGTATATACACCTTCTTTGCCGTCTCATTCTCACTTACTCCCGCACATATACTTAATCCATACTCATACTGTCTCACACTCTTACTTCACTATTTGGTCCCATTCACTCCACATATGTCCACTTCTGCATCCTCAAGCACTTGGACAATCTCTCTCTCTCTCTCTCTCTCTCTCTCTCTCTCTCTCTCTCTCTCTCTCTCTCTCTCTCTCTCTCTCTCTCTCTCTCTCATCATAATTAGCACCTCATATACTCCACGTTGAAATCCCCACCATGTCCTTTGTGTGGTCTTTGGTCATCACCCGTTGGTCAGTCCTGGTTCGGGGCATTTTAATTGCCCTTTAAGTTAATTGTTTGTCGGGGAGGAGAACTATCCCTCCGCCAACCCACTTGCTGACACTTGGGGAACACGTATTATTTGCTTTTGGGGTTATCAGCCATCGTATTAATTGATTTACTGGCTTACAGGAAACCATTTGGCTCGTCACTCACTGTAGAGTCGCCCTGGAGTAGAGTAGCATTACACTGAGTGAGTACATGATGGGCTCCCAAAACCACCCTTGACCATTTCACTCCCGTAATTCACTTTTTTGTATTATTCTTGCTGTTACCAGGCAATATATTCATCTTGAGAGCAGGTGAGTGATAAAGCAATTAATAAATGATGTATCTAGTCCCCATCACTTCGAAAAGTTTCACCTCACGTGAATATAAACGTCAGAGACTAACACATACAAGACTTCAAAATGTGTCATCGTACAGTACTGCAAACATTAAGTAGCCCCTTGATGCAAGAAGACAAGTACTATTCTCTATATTAATTAACCTGTTTATAAATATATAAATAAATAACAATATATGACAATGTTAACAGTGACTTTCATCCATTCCCCATCTGCCTGCATAGATATGAGGTTCGGCTACAGTCATGCAGCGAGCATTGTGCATAAGTGACTAGTTCAAGCCCGTGAGGGAAAAAAAAAAAAGACTTTCCTTTTGGGAAACATGGGCGAAACATATGACCCTTGTTCTGAATGCTTCCTTCACTCCTCTACGCTGGCATTAAATGGCGTATTCTCATCTTTTAAGGAAACATAGGCTAATTGCACCTCATTCATACAATTTTGCAAACGGCATCTTAATATTCCGACATAAATTCATGTCAAAGGTTTATCGTTATATAAATATTTTAGTTATATGTTAAAGAAAATCGAGTTCCATTAAGCAACTTGAAAATACTCGGAGAGCGCACACTTCCTCAAATGCCATTGCCATGAAAGAAAGGTCCGGATCCGTGGATATAGGATCCGAAACTGGATCCAGATCCTCCCCAGAATCAGTTCTTTCTTGGTCTATGGGCCTCCTCTCCACAAAATTTCATCGAAATTTATTAAGAACTCTTGGAGATATTCTGCGGGCTACTCCGTATCCGGATACGGAGTAGCCCAAAATTTCATCATTTCTTACTTGGCCCATGGCCCACCCATCCACAAAATGTCATCAAAATCAGTTCATTTTTTTTTTTTTTTTAGAAATCCCGGATCCGGACCCGTGGATATAGGATCCGGATCGTGAAACGGATCCCCCTCAAAATTTAATCACTTGTTTCTTAGTCCATGGCCCAAATTTCTACAAAATTTCATTGAAAATCATTGAGGACTTTTGGAGATATTATGCGGGATGCTCGAGATTCGGATCCGGCCCCAAATTTAATCATCTCCTCATTGGTCCACAGGCCGCTCTTCCCCGAATTTCATCAAAATCCGTTCGTAATTTTTTGAGAAATCTTCTTTCTAACAGACATACAGACAACAAACAAACAAACAAACGCGGGATAAAACAAAACCTCCTTAGAGGATGAAGAAATAACTCGTCATGGGAGAGGAGGAAGGAAGTATCGAAAGCTCGGGAAAATACGCGTTATGAAGGTCAAAGACATTTTCCTCCTTCGCTCCTTTACGGGTATCGTGGGCGTAAATTTCATGTGAATCATTTGTTTTCTATCATTCCCTCGAGGTAGAAAAACGGATAGTGTCGTAAAAATGGTATTTCCAGGCTCAGTTCGGTTATATACATGACAGAAGTGAATGAGTCCCAAGCAGTGTACAGCAAGAGGTGGCACTAGCAACACCAGTTACTGGCCTACACAACCATCGCAACTACAGCACGGTATTTAACAACCATAACATCTGCCGTTACAACAGGAACCAATATTCATCTTGTACTAACTTACAACCACCATCTCACCTGCCAATACCCAACAGCTACACCTACAACATCACACCTACCACACTCAATCAGCACACCTACCATTGCCTAACCTCTGCACCTACCACTACTCAACTATCACTACCTAATAGCCAGGCCTAACCACTACGTCTACCCACACCCAAACCTTGCACAACTACATAACCACACCTACCAACTATATAACCACCACGCCTACAACTACCCAACCAATATACCTATCCACACACAACCACCACACACGCCATACCAAAAACAACCAATATACAACCACTGCACAAACCACACAGCAGAGGGGGAACGTAATTTGTGCGTCCTTGGTGACAGTGACTTTCCATGAGCAGCTCGACCTGCCACACCTCCCAGCAACAGCCAGGCCTCGGTTCCTCTCTCAGAATCACATCACTCTGTCGTTAGGATTCCTCTCACGTACACCAGAATTTGGCATCAACAAACACCACCATCATTGTTGTATTGTCACCATCACCATCACCAAGCTCTGACATCATCACCTAAGCATTATCATCATCACCACAACCATCACCAGTGCATTTTAACATCACCAGAACATTCGAACCGCAACACCACTCACTTCTTGTATGACCACCACAAGCATCATTGCCACCACTTCTACCGCCGAAAACATCTATCATCACCACCACGTTGTCATTACTATTGCAACAGTAAATTGTAATCTTTCTCACATGAACGCAGTCACAATCACCACTACACTCTGAATCACCCAACCACACTGACAGCGTTGCAACAACGTGCTGAAATCACCACTAGTATTGCCGCCACCATCACACAATGACATCAGATTCAGCGATCAGGATCACCACCCGATACTGCCAACACCACTACTGCTGCTACAGTCATCACCACACTCTTCATTCACAACATGTATTTTCACCACCACTGCCACCATCATACTCTGCATCAATGCCACCATTACTACCACCACCAAAAATGGAACACTCATTTATATGTTCTGCAGGTGTGCAGTAAGGAATTTATGGTGTCGGGTCTGAATTTTCTGTGTTCTTAACCTTGAGATTCAGTTCAGTAGTGGACATGTAATTGCTGCTGCTGCTGCTGATATATATATATATATATATATATATATAGAGAGAG
>JAGKTI010004050.1:40434-52844 GCA_018397915.1 Birgus latro | reverse complement strand
GCCACACCAGCAGACGGGTGACGGCCACTGGCCACAATTATTCGGGGAACGAGACCCTGGTGACGGCCACTTGCCACATCGGAGGGCGAGTAACAGCCACCAGCTGTGTCTTACCCAATAGGGCACCAGTGACAGCCACTAGCCGCACTTCGCCCACAGCCCGTACAGGAAATCGAGCCCTGGTGACGGCCACTAGCCGCACCAGGGAGGGAATGAACACCATCCGTCCCTCACCCCCTATGACTTCCCCCAAGAGGACGTCTCTTGCTCAGCCCACCCCTCCTGCAGCCGAGTGGGACATCCCTCCTCTTCTCCCCACAGAGGCAGCCCCCAGGAGGAGCTACGACTGGAGGAGTTCTGGAAAGACTCCATTGTGACCCCTGAGTATGAACAGTGCAGCTGGTGCCCAGTTGAGACCACCAGCTGTCAGACTTCTGGAGGAGGAAACGCTGCAGACCACACCTGATGGCAACCAGACCCAGAGATGACGACAGCCCCCGGACTCCCCGAGGCACTCCCTGGACCCCGGGGCTTGACCTTCCCAGCTCCGTTGGATGGTGATCTCTTCCCCAGGGTGGGCGCAGACAAGCGCGCCTACTCTTCCTGTTTGGTCCCAGTCCCAGGGACCGAAACTCTTGCCGAGGACTCCGAAGGATAGAACCTCTCTTCATGCCGCCCAGCAGATCACTCCGTACGATGTGGCGCCCGGTAGCAGTCCCGTGCCCCCTGAGAGAGGGCACACCCGACAGGACTCCCCCGACACCAGACCGACACATGGAGCAGCCAAGACGTCAGCAGCCCAGACAGAACCCTCCGGTCCTGAAAGTGCCTGAAGTGCCTGAAACCTGTAGTGTATTGTGCCATTTTTATATATCTACATTGTATTCAGTGCTGTGTGAATTTAAGGCAATATACATGTAAGATTGGTTGACCAGAGTTTTTATGCCCTATTCCTTTAGTTGTGTGTCTTAGACCCTGTCTAGAAAAGAACCCTATGCTACTTTGCATGATCAAAGGGCAAGCAGTTGAACTTTGAACACGTTGCATTAAAATAATAATAATCTGTTAAATATCTATTGCCATACACCTCAATCCCGTAAGGGGTGGCCACAAACAAATCGCCTCCATGTCGCTCTATCCCCCGCAGTTTCACTCCCCTGCTCCCAGCTCACATCCCCCTCTCTCATATATTTCTCCACTCCATCTCTCCCCCTACCTCTCCCCCCCTCCACCTCACTCAGATACACTCTCCTCGTCAGTCTGTCACTCTGCATTCTCTCCACATGGCCAAACCACCTTAATGTTTTTCTCCTAATGCTTCCAGTCACATCCACATCCACACCACAATGCTCCCTCACTTCCTTATTTGTCAGTCTGTCTCTCTACGTGACTCCACATGCTACTCTCAAATAACGCATTTCACTGCTCTCACTCTTGACTTCTGTCCCTCTTACAGCGTCCAAGCCTCACTTCCATACGGTAGGGTTGGTATCACAATAGTGTCATGTAGCAGCTTTATCACTTCCATACCCACTTCCCTGTTTCTAATCACTGCTTTCAAGGAACCAACAACCTTTCTTCACTGCTGCACCCATTCAAGCACTTCACCCACTAGACTTCCATCCTTACTCATCACACTACCCAAATACGTAATCATATTCTCAATATCCTCCCCATCCAGTCTCGCTGACTTTACTTCTCTCGAAGACCATCACTTTACTCTTCCTTACATTCTCCTTTAGATTCCGTTTCTTACACACTCCTCCAAACTCATCTACTAAGCTTTGCAGCTTGCCTTCGTCTTCACTTAACAACAAGTACCATCTGCAAACAACAGTACAGGGAGTTTGAAAACAATACCCTCTCTCACTAGGGCTGCTCCAGCATCCACTGCCCCTCCTTTATCTCTTTTATAACCCCATCCACATACAGACTGAACAACCATGGAGACATGACACATCCCTGCTTCAATCCAACCTTCAAATGGAAAAATTCACTCTGTTCACCATCCACACGCACTGCAGCCTTAGCACCCTCATACATACTCTTCACGGCCTTCAACAGCTTCCCATCCACTCCATATATTCTTAATAGTTTCCACAATCCTTGTCTATCCACCCTATCGTACGCTTTCTCCAAATCCATGAAGGCTGCATACAACTTTTTCCCTTCTCTAGAAACTTTTCCACTAATGATCTAAGAATGAATATCTGATGTACACAATAATAATAGTAATAATAATAATAATAATAAAAACTTATAATAGCTAATAATAATAATAATAATAATATGGTAAAAATAAAAATAATAATACAGTAATAATAATAATAATAATAATAATAATAATAATAATAATAAAAGTCCTCATAGTAATATAATTAACTCTTTTATTTCATTTTGCAGAAACTATTATCCAAATGCAGAGGATAGTGGCAGCGGCAGTTGCTCTTTGGCTTATATTTGTTATGGCGGCTATAAAGACTGTGGGTAGTGATCAGCTGTATCCAGGTTAGCATAAGTACACATCCCAGTTCATAAGACGAGCTATTTCCTAATTATTTCCAATATCACTAATCTTGTAAAAATCTACTCCACATTCGGCTAAATTGCCATGCATGGTAATGCATATAACATGACAATCAAAAACTCCTTTATTTCATTTTTGGCAACACTCTCAGGCACAGCACTTAATACTGCATGACAATGTTACATTATGGTCGTGTTTTGAAAGTGCCTTGAATACTTCAGCTGAAAAATGTTACGTACATATTTATACTGTCATATGACGAAGATACAAAAGTTTCTGCCTGATTTTACCCCTTATCAGGTAGAGAGCCCAAGTTGGTTCAGAACTACTAACACCATTTCAGAAGTTTTTCATGTTGAACCATAATTCATTGTTCATTTCGTTTTTTTCGCTTATAAAGGCTCCAACATGCTTGCATGCGTCAAGGGAGAGAGAGAGAGAGAAAGCGAGAGAGATCGACAGCCATGGAGGGCACATCTGTTGCTGCTACTGTCTGCGACCCATTGAGGCGGGGCCACCAGCACACCACAGTCTCCAGCAACCCAGAAGATCCGAGGGACTGTGCTTTGGTTTAATGCCAGGGGTACAGATTCATCAAACGCCAGGATACTGGCGTTGACGTTTTTGTGCACTGCATGGCGATCATTAAGCCAAATCCACGGCACCTCCAATGCTTCCTTGGTGATGGAGAGACGGTGGAGTTTAGTCTGTTTGGGACTCCTAAGGGTCCTGAAGCCCGGGATGTTACTATACCAGGAGATGTGGCCGTGCAGGGCTCTGCCTATGCACGGCAATGTCTCACGGCCCGGGGACGTCAGGTCAGGGATGCTGGGAGTCCTGGAGAGCTAAACACCATCGTGGAAATGTGTATCGAGATGGCGAAGGCTTTCTTTGGGGGTGATAAGGATCTTTGCGCATTCTCCTCCCTTCTTTGAGGAGAACGGGCTGCCTCACCTTATCATCCCCGAGTGCTTCGCCTGTGATGTACACTCGGTTCCTTGCTGACAAGAGCGTTGGGCCTGGCAGCCACGACCTGCTGCCCCATGCACAGCACCGAGGAAGAGGCTCAGGCTGGAGGCATCCCTGAACAGAACAACTGCCATCCTGATTGCTGACCTGGCTACGGAAGCGACCACGGACCTGACCACGGCAGACATCCACCATACGCCATCGATGACTGAGGAGGGGCAGAACTCTTCAGATACCACCTCCATGGCCGAGGATGAATTGACTGGCTTCTCAACCGGGGAGGAGATCAGTGAGTGCTCCCCTCCTCCAGCAGTGGAGGGCACCCCATCTCGCCCTCCCATCATTGACCTCAAGGATCGGCTAGACATAACCTCCTACAGACACCTCCTGGGCTTCAGCGCCCATACCCGGGCGTACCAGATCGGAACAACGACCTATTCCACCCTCTATGATCTGCTCCGGGCTACCGACCAGGGTGAGGAGATATGACTTGTGCTGATCGTCAGGGGGGAGTAGGTGCATCATATGCTTCCGCCACGACTGGCCCCCTAGATCGGCGGTGTTGTGCGATGCGGGAGTGGGACAGTGAATTTACTAAGGAAGAGGCTGGCGTAATACCCCTCCATGTTGGTGATAGCCATTAAGCCCTCCCCCCCCAAAAAAAAAAAAAATTGCATGCATCAGCCTTGGTCACCTAATGGCGGCTTTAAATGTTGCACAATTTCTAGCAGCCTCCCTATTCAGTCCTTTATCCCTGAGGTCACAATCAATGACTTCATCCCGGGTCTTTTTCAATCTAACTCACAACGTTATCCCTAATGTTAACACTTCTCACTTTCTCCACTCAGCTGTCTTCCCCCATCGTCTCCACATGCCCAGACCATCTCGGTCAACTTCCCCTCACCACAACATCAATAGTCTACAGTCCCATCATTCCTCTTAACTCTTCCATCATAAATCTAGCCTCCCCTCCCAGGTCTGAGATTCAGTGACATACTGCACATCCAATTAATCATTGTCATTTCCGTACGTTTGAACCTTTGAATATCCTCTTCCTTTACTGCCCAGGCCTCACTGCCATAGACCATTACACTCCTAACACATGCCACAAACAAAGATCCCTTAGCATGGAGGAAGAGCCCTCTCACTGCCAGGAGAGTAAACAGTTCCCTGAACTTTTTCCAACCACTTCTCACTTTAGCCACAGAGGTAGCTCCAGCCCTACCTGCAGCATATATGTCTCCCAAATAATGAAATTCTTTCATATACATGAAATACTTTCCAGCATGATCAATCTCTTCATGACTGACAATCTCTGCATGCTCTCCCTGACAAACCGCACACATGAAATCAGCATTATCTCGCTGTCTGCCACTAATACCACTACGCCTCTTATGCACCCACTTATCACAAACAGTGCACAAGATAGAATTACTTCTCACACCCTTATGGAAAATCGCACATAGCCCCCCCCCAAATAATTTGAGAGTACTGCCACCAAACCTAGATACCATCACCTTTGTTACCTGTATCAATGAATTTGGAAGAGGTTATGTATTTTCCAATGTGTTCTGCCTGTTTGTCCAGGCGATATCTTCAAAAGTTCACAATGAATTTCAGTGAAATTTTGTGGAAGGGTGGGCCGTGGACAAATAAAGAATTTATTAAATTTGGGGCAGAACATGATCTGGATCCCATCTTCACGGATCTGGATTCTTTTTAATAGCAATGGCTTTGGCTGAGGTATGCACGGTCTTAATCCTTTCTAGTTTATCTGCATTTACTTCCAAGCCTATATGCCTCATACCATTTCTCCACTTCCTAAATCTTTCCTACGTCTCCCTTCCATTCAAAACCAAATCATCGACATCCAACAGTTCCCACGGAAGTCCATTTCTGCAGTCACATGACAGGGCTTCAAGCACCATGATATACAAAAACGGGCTCAAGACTGTCCCCAGATGCACACCAACAATCAAGGAAACTCATCACTCATATCTCCATTAACTCATACCTGGGTGCGAGCACTGGCATATAAGCTATTACCACTCTAACCAGCTTCTCATCATTTCAAAGTTTTCTCATTGTCCACTTCAACACCTCCCTACGGACTCTGTCAAAGGCCTTCTGGAAATCAAGAAAAACAAAAGACAGATCCCTTTTCTTTCCTATATATTTTTACTGATGCTGTTGAACAATGAATATGACTTTCGTGGTCCCTTTCATGGCATAAATCCAAACTGCACCCCATCAATATTCACTCTTTCTGTAATCATGCTTTCTAGAACTCTCTCCATTATCTTCATTATTTGGGCCAAATGTTTTATGCCCCTTTCCGGGACATCACCCTTCCCCTTGTACACATTTACAGTCACACTCTTCAGCCAATCATCTGGGACAACACCACTAACATATAATCGTATTTTTAAAGTCTGTAACTAACCTCACTCCTATTCCTCCTGAGGCTTTAAGCATTTCAGTACTCAACCCAGACACACCAGCCGCCTTCCCCACCTGCATCCTTCCTATTGCCCAGCTCACAGTAACAGTATCAAGCAAACAATGACCAAGAGCCAGTTACTGGATCTCCTGACATCAAACCTTCCCTATTCCAGTCAAGCTCCTCATTGAACAACCAGTTATAATTCATTCTCCAGGCATCTTTATTATCCCCACTGTTCACTATTACCTTTCCTTCATTATTTTTCACACACTGCTTACCAATGAAATCCCTATTTTTCCTCTTCATGTGGTTTGCCACCTTAAATATCATACTCTTCCTTCCCACACTATTTCGGTTATCCAGTAAAAGTGTCTGAAACTCAGATTTTTTTTTTTTTTTTACCTATATTCCAGCACTGTTTGTCAGCCAAATATTCCTTTTTGTTACCATCCTTTTTCCATTCCCAGAAAAGTCTTCTTTTCTCCTTAACTGGAGCTTCTACACTCCCATCCCACCACCAAGTTACATTATGTCTTGGGGGAGAAGAGTCCTTGTTCATCCACACACTGAAGTAGTATCTCTAAGAATAAAAACTCAATAAGTGGGTATAGTTTTTTTTTTCCATCGTTACATACTGGTTTCAGAAAACAGTGATATTCTTATCAGTACTGACCGATAACACATATAGTTTTTGAAGTTTTCTTATTAAGGCTTAATAACAGAACGTTAAGTAACAAATAAACATAAACTATGTCTGTGAACACCATAAGAGTGAAATATGACTTCTAATTAAAGATACTGACGAACCGGTAGATATTAGTGAATATATTATTCATGGTCTGTGTGATTAATTTTATATATTAGTAATTATCACGGTTATTCATTATATCACTAAGATAGAACCACAAAATGAACACAGGTGGAAATTAAATCATGACAGACGGGGAAATACAGCAGATATTATTTAAATCAAACTTGAAAGCAAAATTTACACCAATGCTGTAGCTGTAACTATTTGTTGTGGACATATAGTGAAACATCTCGTTCAGAAGTTGAGCAATCACTTCACCAAGTGGTGGTGCCACAGGCCTGAAAACTGGTAAATGTTTCGTCGGTTTTCAGAAAAGGTAGTAAAGTTCAAACTTGAAAGCACCAACCAGGTGGTTTCACGTTAGGTGTATGAAAAAAGCTTAGTCCATTATTGAAAGACAGAAGGATGTTACACCTAGAATCCCTGAGACAAACTACGGGTAACCAACAATAGCCTCAGACGGGGAAATAATATCTGATTAATCTACTTGAATATCTCGTGTTTATAACGACTTATACTTAAGTTTCCAAGTATCTTGGTAAGGTATTAAAAAAAATTACAGGCTGGGGAAGGAGCTTGGAAGCTACCGGTAAATTACATAACTGGTTAACAAACTGACTAACAGAGAGGAGACTGAAAAGCAGTTGATGTTTTATCTTCCCTCTGGATGACCTTCAAAAGTGGGGTTCCATAGGGCTCAGCCTTTAATTCCACTGTAAATTATTTGAATAGAGTGTAATGCCATAATTTTTAAGGTTAATCTAAGTGTAATATAAGTTAGTGTAAGTGTAGTATATGTTAGTATAAGGGTAATATAAGTTAGAATGAGTGTAAAATAATTGTAACCTTGAACCTGAGATATTATTTTCTCTACGCAGTGGTTTGGTCAACCGTTAAATTCCATATTCAGATTTAATCTCTATCACTATTCATAGTGTGAGCGAAACACTATTATTAGTGGAACTAAATCGAGCAACTCTGTGAATGCGATCGACTTTATACATATGAATCAGTCACTTTCCCAGCCTGTCCGTATGACCACAAAACTTTGGCAAGAGTTTAACCATCGCGAATGTCTGTTTTCATGCTTTGATCTAGAGACTGAGGTATCTGCGTCAATAATGTTCCCTTTTTGAACTACGTAGTAGTGAACTGAAGCTTTTCTAACTCCTAATTGTTGATAATAGTCATTTGCAATCGCAAAACTTGCATTATTGGCCTTGTGTCTTATGTCATGAAACCAGCATGATGAGAAGTTGTTCAAATTCTCGTTCGTGTTGGCTTCGGTGTAATTATAAATCCCATACGCTTGTCACAAAATTTTAAGCATCGTAAGTCAATCCATCCGTGTGACTCGAGTGTAGACACATTTTCCATGTCCCTTGGTAGTAGGTGTAAAGACTAATGTGCAGAGTGAACAGTCGAAGTTGTGGTCGTCCCCGGGATTAGAACAACCGAGGCTATATAAGATTGCATGTGACCTATGGGAGTTCTCCACCCTCAGCCCGTGCCACATCCGTGTGGCAAATCTTATCATCACCTATGGAAGCGTCACTTTCCTTCGTTCTGCTAAAATTACAGGTTAGTGTCCGCGTACTGAAATCCCCCCCCCCCCTCTATCCCTTTGTTCCTGTAATATAAATTCTCTTATATAGTAATAAGTTGACTTGTTCATATCCTCCCCCCCCGAATTCCTTTTGTATCATTGTCACTTCCCTTCGTTCTGCTAAAATTACAGATTGTCGCCACCACTTCATTTCGTCTGCCCACGCAAGTGTTGAAGCCGTCTGGCTCATGTTGACTGCCTAAATGCCCGCTACACTAAAATTCCCTCCCCCCTTTTCCGATTCACGTAACCCGAACGCAAGTTAGCAGGTCCACTGAAAGTACTTTATTTTCTTATATATATGTATATCTTGTGAATATTGGAAACTAATAATAAGCCTGCGTGTATCTAGTCCTAGGAAGCTGCTGAAAATTATATTCCATATTTTAAGTGTCGATCCATTTACATGTGTAATGCTGAAATTTCTAGTCTATCACATAAGTATTATATAAGTAGTATAAGTAATATAAGTTAGTATAAGTATAGTGTAAGTGTAATATGTATGTAATTTACATTAGGTTATGTATGATGTAAGTGTAATTCTGGACTCTGTTAAGATGATGCAATGTATGGGAAGTGGACCTTGTAAATTCATTTTTGGGCTTGTTCTTAGTTAAAGTGTAATAGGGGAGTATTATTGTTAATATGTGGACCGTGTGGAGCGAGCTGGACGCGCAAAGTCATGTCTAGTTTCGATAAAGAGGCGAAGAAAGTTGATTCGAGATTAAAATTGGCGATGAGTCGTATTTACACCTGGAATTCAGAATTTTGTAGTTGAGTTTGTGTTTATCATCTTGTTGTACTAAATAATAATATCTAAGAACTTAGGTAAAGTCTGATTATTGAGTATTGTCATTGTTAGCCGCGAAATTAATTTATTTTACAGTCACCAAATCACGTAGGCCAGTACCAACGCGAACAAAGGGAAATTATGTCAATGCGTGACTTTAGGCATCGTTTTAAATTGTTAGACTTATGTTATTGCCACAAAATTTAAATCATCATGTCATTTTGGCTAAGTAAAGGACTGTGTAAATTCCTTGTTGCAAAATTCCTGGATGATGGTTCAACAAGTTGACTGTAGAGTAATTGGTCGAAGTCAGAACCGGTTGTAAGAACGTCGCGGGTTTTTGCGGGGCGTCCTGGCCGCGATGCGTCACTTCTGAGCTGAACCTCATGGAGGACGGATCCGTAGGTATGGTCCCGAGTAATTCACGGTATTTATCCCCCATACGTCACAATAATTAGTTTTCATTCTAACTATATATAAAGTAAGTTGTCTGATAATATTTATCAATGCTGTTATATGACCTGAACCTCATGGAGGACGGATCCGGAGATTTGGTGTGGCGTCTCGGAGTCTGCCCGTCGACTGCGTCATCTCTCTGTCTCTAGTGCCAAAGCCCTTACACGTTTCCACTTAGTCTCTTTCAATTCACAGTGTCGATAAATGGTGTCGTATGGTCCACTCAGTAAGCCTTTATTCATGAAGTGTATTATTTTGGTTATAAGTGAGTGAGAAGTGGAGTGTTGTTTTCCTCTATCATGCAGAGTGCTGCGAGCGCTGAGTCTACATATTAAATTTATCTTGGGCATCTGATTATTTACATAGATATGTTATATTGTGCAAACCCATGGAAATTAGGGATGTTTTCTTTAAATGTAGAGTAAACTGTGTAACATGTGAATATTGGGTAATACTACGAGTCCTTTTGAGACCGTGGTTTATGTGAGTTTCTCCTGTGGTTGTAATTTTCTATGTCAAGAGTACCTCGCGACGAGTTAAGTGTTGAGTGAATTCTTTATGTACGGGTGTTTTTGTATCGGGCGAGTAGTACTTCTGTGAGCAGATTAATCAACTTGTTGAGTGTAAAGCCCAAGGTACTTCTGTAGTGGTTTACTCTTGAATAATTTCTTTGTACTGTGATATGTGAGTCAGGTGATTTATAAATTGTGGAGAAGAGAGCTTCCATTCTCTCAGATATTCTGGTGGTATCGGAGACTAAAGTTTTACTATGCTCCAGTAATTAATTCATGTTTGTAGTTCTATTCATTCTGTATAATGTAAGGATAGCAATATAGATAAGTATACTTTTCGTATGTGTTTGGTATAAATCCCCTGGGGAGTAATTCATGAGATCGAGTGGCCCACAAGGCATGTTTCATCTATAAAATCCACGCTCTCATATATTATACTCACGCTACCCTGTTACTGCCGTAGGCCTCATTGTCCCCTCTTCCATCGTACGGGACATATCTTTAATACTTTTTTTTTTTCCCCGGCAACTGCTGGGTGGTGGCAGCATACCAAATTATTACAATCATTATCTGTTGGTGTTTCTTCTTGGTGTTGATCAAATTAACGAGGCCTCCTTAATAACTCTAGGATAACTACTCTGGCAGTAAACAGAAACATCATTAAATTCAATCAGTCTAAGTACCAGGTGAGACAATCCTATATTGGTGGTCTCTACACTGGTGGATTAAGCGGTGGAATTATTAATTTTATATAGTATCAAAAATCCGGTCATTATACTGGTGTTACAGCGGTGGAATGTTCATTATAAGGGATAGCTAAATTTTGCGCCCTTACACATGGTTCCTCTTTTAGTACTGTATTAGTTTGCGTGTGATCACCGAGGTAAATTGAAAAAAAATCAGTCCCAAAGGTATATTCTGTAGTAGTAATATCTCAAGGTCATTTCCTGAGGAGCCCACTCGAGGCCACGGGATTGCTGGGTTCATGTTGATAGTATTATCTTGAATATTAATCTAATATGTGAGAATTCATGTTCCTCGAAGTGAGAAATCGAGCGTGTTAGTGACATTTGAAGTGTTGATTCAGTAGAAAGATTATTGAACTCATGAATGATGATATTGATAGGAGTATCCATATAATTGTGAAGGACACAATACTAGTGAGTGATAATATCATCCTGAGTATCATACAATTGTAAAGGACACTCCATTAGTGTGTGAAAATATTAATCTGAGTATTTATGTAATTGGGAAGGACACTTATTTAGTGTATGATAATGCATTTCCGTGAATAGTCGGTTCAACTGTATATTGGGGTACGATAACCTCATTCTAAATACTTACCCCGTTGGGAAATTTGATGCTCATATTTATCTACGTCTTTTGAATTATTAATCCTGATTATGCTTAGTCTGGCTAGAAATATCCTTAGTGCAAAGTGTAATTTATTTCCTCAGTTCCTAGTAATTCTTAATCTGTAAAGTAATATTTTTATTCTATTCTATTTTCTTTGTTTCTTTTTTTGTATATTAAGTATTAGTAAATATTAGGTTAAGTTTTCATTGAGTTTAAGTCTTATCATCCCCTTAAAGAGAATCCATTGTGAGGTTGAGTGGCCCGCAAGGTGTGCTAATATCTTATTACTCACGCGCTCTTTAATAAGAACACGCTACCCTAGTGCTCTTTTTCTCAAAACACCAGTAGTCCTCATAATTTTTCCTGGTGGAATAAATTCCCAGCATACGCTGGGTGGTCGCAGCGTACTCTCTGAATCTCTGATTCTTTTGGTAAGTCAAAATTGAGAGCTCTACACTAGTAAAAAATTTCGACCTCTATATTGGTGACAGCCGTGATGATTGTTAATTCTTCATCATTGCAAGCACCTCAAATTATCGACGATTACAAGAGGAAGTGATGTAGGCTTAGGTTTAAGCAATACAGTATCCAAATTTGCATAGTGTGGTAAACTGGAAATGTAGTCTTCTAAAATGACAGCATATTAATATTAAATTTATAATTAAAAAAAAATGAGCGGTCTTCCAAATAGCAATCCCTATTTAACTTGAGTGTTAATTGTTACAAGCTGGATGTCTTAAAAATATTTCTGAATATGCGATGATGATACAAACACAGACAACAGAGGGCATTCCCACAGACAACAGAGGGCACTGCGACAGAGAGGCTCACAGTAAACACGCATACCACAGTTGTCCCTAAGAAACGTGACTGTACTTATACCATAGTTAGCTCTAGAACCGTTTCCTGTAACACTTTTCCTTAGACATCATCGTCATCA
>JAGKTI010004050.1:0-23394 GCA_018397915.1 Birgus latro | reverse complement strand
ACCAAGTAATAACTTAATCTGGAATAAATTCATGTGCTTATTTCAGATATCAGCCCTGTCAGGACATGGTGGGTATGGGAGCGTGTGGTGTTGGGTGTGTGGATGCTGACAACTGTGGTGCTGACACGTAGCTATTCAGGCAACCTGGTGTCCCTCTTGGCCGTCAGATACATCCCAATGCCGATACAGTCTCTCAGAGACGTGGTCGATAATCCTATTACATTTTTAGTGCAGAAGGGAACTAGTCATGCTTACACCATTCAGGTTAGTATTTATCCCATGAAGGCTTGTATAATGGCACATAACGTCATTGGACGTTAATGTATTTCTAGGCTCTCTCAGTCAACGGACCTACTGCGACTATGGCAAGACGCAGACATATTCTGAGGAAAATTGTCTGATCATGCAGGCCAAGACAGAGGGAGAAAATTAAACATATTCTGTATCAGTAGGTCATGTTCTGGGTAAGCCGTCTCTCAATTGCAGACTCAAGGGACAATGAGAAGCCATATGACAACAACGCGAACAGATTATATGGGTTATTCTTCCAGTTTTAATATGAACTAACACTGTCCAGGAATTTATGTCACAATATGTCTGGTTCTGGGGTAATTGTAGAAAAGCTGTATGAACAGCACTTTAAGACATTCATTCCATTACTTGCAGACGGTTAAGATTGATGCATTCCCCAACATAATTACACGATCGAGCACTTCACATTAAAATATGTCCAGTTCTAGCCTAGTACAGGTGAGCCCTATAAATACAGCCTTTAAGACAGTCATTTTGCCACTTTCAGACGGCTGAGAGTGGCGTTTTACGCGACATAAATAATCTGCAGAAGGAAGGTAGATTTAAAACCTTCGCCGCTTCTGAGCTGATGAAGAACCTGGATGTCAAAGTGAGGAGGGGGGACCACACCTTAATGAACCTGGAGGACGTGACCATGATGATGATGGCACAGGACTTTTCAGTGACAGGTGGGTTCTAGAGAGAAAGAGAGAGAGAAAGTATGTGTGTGTGTGTGTGTGTGTGTGTGTGTGTGTGTGTGTGTGTGTGTTCATCATTATTTTGCCTTTGCACTAACATATCTATATGAGGTGATGGGAGAGTTATGTACCCCAGAACACCCACACAATGTACTAGCACCTAAACTGCAAAAAATGGTTCGGCAATATTAAGAACAAACGATAAAAAAAAGGTCATTTGAAGCTATTACCGTAGAATAAAACATTTGTATTTTTTAAATTATATTTTTGGAAACGTCTAAAGTTTGAGGATGACTTTAACCTGGAAAAATACTTGTGACCCTTTGTTATTTACGCTTAAGAAATTGGACCCCATAGTAAATGAACTGTAGTCAGCATTATTCCGAGACAATGTTTGGTAGTTTCAGTGTCAGCCTGGCTTGTATTTTGTTGACCATGAATACATTTTTTATCATCCAGTATTTTCCGAAAATTTTACTTCATATATCGTAAGACTGCTGACAGATACAGCGGTCATATAGTGTGTTCATGGCACTATTTTTGCCTATATTAAACTATTCTCTTGGTGTCAACAGGAAAGTGTGACTTCTATTTAGCACGTGAGAAGTTCCTAAACTCTATGACTGCCATGGCGGGGCCCAAGGACAGCCCACTCATCATCGCTGTCAGCCGCAGGTCAGCAATCATACATCAGTTTTATCTGCTTAATCTAGTAATTTACTCCTGAGGTGATTAAGATCATACAGATTTATCAAACTTAATATTTAACCCGCCCAGTCCCATCGACGTACGATGCACGTCGCTACTTTTTTCCGCGGACAGACCCATCGTACATCACGTAATTGCAAGGCCCATTGTGTGCACATTTTTCTACATTCGCGGTAATTTTTGGTAGGCATATGTGGGAGACCTTCCTCTACCTGCTGTCAATCGGGGATACTGCTTGGCCCCTCCTAACCCCCCTTCCCCCCCTCCTCCCTACACTGGGCAATTCACCTGTCAGCAGTAACCTAGCCAGTAAAGGTATGTTGCCCCACGGTCTCTCTAATGACGAAATCACGGTGAAAGTGATTCCTGAGGTAGAGGACAACAGAAACAAAGAAGCTAGAGGTAGAAACAAACAGCAGTGATGATTTGGTAATGTCGTAAAGGAAGGTGCCATATACTGGGGTTTTGGGTAAGTGAACAATGCTTATAAACGCCTTTATTAGTGTGTGAAAACCATTATAGACTTTTACTACACATAAATTCGTACCAAATAAATGAAATAAATACGTAAATTAAAGAGGCTTGAATTAGTCAACCCTTCCATAGTTCGTTTTCTTAGCCAGGTACCCTGAAAAAGAAGGAAAACGTAAGGTTGAGTGACACTTGTATCAAAATTTTTTACCTCAGGATCGCGATTTCACTATGAATTTTCGATGTTTCTCACCAAAAGCGAAGGTTTCAGCCAAAAAACAAAATGTCGACAATCGGTCGGGGTCTGGGGGTTGGTTGGGTAAAAAACTGGTCGGGACTCGGCGGGTTAAAGAGTTTATTTGGATGAATAGGTTATCAGTTTACTTTTCTGATTTTACTTTAACTTGGCCTAAAATTGCCATCTCTGCTTTTTGAATACGGAATTGTAATTGTCGCATATAACTAGAATTGGGCTAGTCATGAAAGAGTAGTTACGTGAATAAAGCTACAAAACGTTGGTTGATTGATAGATTGAATATAATTAAAATCTGGCGGCACTACTGCCAGGGTCATATGCCCCCGGACAACTGCGCCATTATGCCTACGGGGGAGTCTCTGACGTAGGTCCCCCAGACTTGGAAACTCGACCAGCAAGTGACTGACAGTAAGGGGAACAAGGCAATCATCACAGTACGGTTGAGTCTCACCACTCATCAGGAACCCACGTGTAAGCCAAGAGTGTCCAATACGAAGCCTGGCAAGAGCCACCTCCAACTGCCGAGGCAAAACCCTTGGCACAACCACTCTCTGAAATATTTCTTTTAGCTTATTGTGAGGAGCACCATCCCTCTGTCTCTGCAAGCACGTACGAATCGCGTACCCCATGTAAGGTGTTACATCAGTAGCAGGAAGCGGGTAGTCAGTTGGGGGCTGTTGAGAAGAGGCAGCTTTAGCTAATGTATCTGCCCTCTCATTGCCCACCACTCCAACATGTGTGGGGACCCAACAAAAGTCCACATGACGGCCAAGAAGAAAAAGCCACTCAAAAATTGATATAACCAGTGGACAGAATGCATTAAAAGACTCCAATGCAGGGAGAGCACTATGGGAGTCACTAAAAATCACAAGATCAGATTGATGGAGTGTAGAAATGATTTTGGGAGCATATAAAATCGCAGTGAGTTTCGCCCTATACACTGAAATAATAACAGGAAGGCTACTGCCCCTACTAAAAGAAGGGAAGACAACACAAAAGCTTACTCCAGTATCACTCTTAGACCCATCAGTATGGAAGGGGTCAGAACCCTCATGAGTGGAGGTATGTTCTAAAAAGAGAGAGAGAGGGACACCTGATAGGGAAGTAAGCCCTTTTTTGCAAGAACGGAACCAACAGAATGTCACATGAGGAAGTAGCCAAGAACTCACCCTCAGGGTCTGATCGAGACAAACTGCCAGTCTCAGAACAGAGAGGGCAAACATAACAGACCGGACCCTTTAACCAAAGGGCTTCGGGAAATTAAGGATGGGGGTCATAAACAGAAGATCGGGAATCCTGGGAGCCGATGGCACAAGAAACTGAGTCAGGAATGCGTTGGAGATGTTACAAACGCCTCATCATCAATGACCGGTGACATAAATCCAAAGGGAGGACACCAGCATCCTTCAACAAACTTGAAATCGGGGATGACCGGAATGCCTCGGTTGCCAGACGTACACCAGCACGATGCACATAATTTAACAACCAGAGATGGGTATCTGTTGCAGAGGAGTAGACATCATACCCATATTCAAGTTTAGGGAGAATAAGAGACCTATGCAAGAGGAGGAGGGTCCGATGTTCAGCACACCAAGAGGTATGAGCCAACACCCTCAAGAGACTTAAAGCGTTAAGAGAAGCTTCCTTAACAGAGCGAATATGAGGAACCCGTATTATATTAGACCCAGAAACCACATCTCTTCCACAAAGGATATACTTTCTCCATAAAGATACAAATCAGGGTCTGGGTGAACCCCTCTAAGATGACAAAAATACATAGCCACTGTCTTTGTTGAAGAAAAACGGAAGCCACGAGACTCTGCCTAGTCAGAAATTCTATTTAAAGCCAGCTGCATATTCCTCTCTATCAGAGACATTCTTGATGCCGTAAAGGATATTGAGAGGTCATCGACATTTGTGAGCCTCATACACCATCAGGAAGTACACTGATTATGCTGTTGATGGCCACAGCAAAGACAGTAGCACTTAGGATACTACCTTGTGGTATGGCATCTTCTAGTGCATGGGCATTAGAAATCACTCCTCCCACTCTGACCCTTAAAAAAAGGTTAGATAAAAACTGCTGAATAAAATAGGCAAGCCCCCATGAAGACCAGATTCATGAAGGGAAAGTAAAACGCCATGACGCCAAGCAGTGTCATATGCCTTCTCCAGATCAAAGAAGACTCTGATCTGGTGTTGGTTAGTGGGGAAAGACTCACAGACAGACGATTCCAAGGACTGTAGTGCATCAGAGGTAGATTGCATTTTTCGAAAACCATACTGGGCAGGGGATAAGAAATCACCTCTCTCCAAAAACTACACAAGCCTAACATTGACCATGTTTTCCAGAACTTTACATATTCAATACGTCAGGGAAATTGGCCGATAATTCGTCGCCTGTAGGTGGTCCTTACCTGGTTTGGGGATGGGGATAACTATAGCAACACCCCAACAAGCCGTAAACTCACCAGAAAACCAGATCTTATTAAATAATGAAAGCAAAAACGAGAGGGACTTATCAGACAGGTGACGTAAAAAGGCATAAGGAATATCATCATAACCAGGAGAGGAATTATGGCACTGCGATAAACCGCCTGGAGTTCAGAAATGGAAAAACGAACATTGTAAGACTCTCCCCCAGAAGAGAAAAAACTGAGACCACGAGACTCTAGGCGCCTATGGTGGAGCTGAAGGTGTATCTACATACTTCTGTGACACTGGCAAAATCATAAACAAAGAACTCTGCAACAGCGAAAGGATCAGCCACAGTTGCACCTGCTGTAGATAAAATAGGAGAGGAGGGAATAGTAAATTTTCCTGAAATTTTCCTTACACGGTTCCAAACTTGAGTGGGGGAAGTCCTCGAATTGATAGAGGAAACATAACACTTCCAGGAAGAATGCCTAGCCTCCTTTAAAACCCGCCTCATATGCGCTCGTGCCCTTCGATACACCATCAAATACTAAGGATCCCAACGGTGACGACGAAGTCGAGATTAGGCAACTCGTTTGGCTCTCACTGCGGAACTGCACTCAGAGTTCCACCAAGGAAATAGACATTTAGGAAAATGACTCGTCATTATTGGAATAGGTAAAAGGGCTGCAGAGTGCAACGTATCAGTGAAATAAGACACCACCTCAGTAAGACAGCCAAACTCACTGACAGAAAGGGCAATGGAACTTAATTCCTTGAAAAGTGGCCAGTCAGCCTTATCCAGAAGTCAGCGAGGAAGACGAGTCTGAGGTCCACCTGCTGTAGCAGGAAAATGGTCAATGCCATTCTGTCTGGCAACACATCCCAGGTAAAGTCTAAAACAGTATCAGCTGAACATAAGGACAAATCAGTGGCAGTAAAAGTTCCTGTCTGGCTATGGAAATAAGTCATCTTATTGGAGTTGAACATGCCCAACTCCTCATCTTCCACTAAAGAGGCCAGCAAAACACCCCAGGGGTTGGCCTCACTGTTACCCCATAGTGGATGGTGACCATTCATATCTCCTAGTAATAGAAAGGGAGAAGAAAGGCTATGAATGAGGCATTCCAGATCCACCCTTTCAACAGCAGCACTAGGAGGAAGATTGATTCATTGATTGATAAAACACATGGCACCGCAACAAAACGGTACGGCGCTGTATAAGCAAAAAATAGGCAGTAGAAACATGAAACATTAAAAATAAAGAACTCCATATAAAAAACTAGACATTAAAGTTGAAACAATGCAATCATAAAAGGTGAAGAAAGCCAGCCCCCTTCAGAAATAAAAACACATCATCTCCAGGGGTACCACGCTCTCCCCCAAGCATCAAAGAAAGACAGTAAACACCACCCTCCCCTCGGTGCCTCAATAGCAGTCTCCGATGTAAGTCGCCCAAGCTGGGACACTCAGCCAGTGAGTGTCTGACAGTAAGGGGAACCAAACAGTCGTCACAGAATGGCTGCACGCCTCCACACATGAGGAACTCACATGTGAGCCTAGTATGTCCAGTGCGAAGACGAGCCAGAACAGTCTCTAACTTATGAGGCACTGTAGGGCAAACTCTCTGAGAGACGAACTTGATTTAGCTTGTGACAGGAACGCTATCCCACCGAAACTGGCAACAAGCATGAACAGCAGACAATAGTGGAGTGCATAAACCAGCAGCAGGTAGAGGACAAGGAGAATGCACAGGTAGCAAAGCTGCAACCTTAGCTTTTTTTTTTTTTAATGCGAGGAAGAAGGAACTGAAGGCTAGCAGTTCCTTCCAAGAAAAAACAAACAAACAAGACGGAGCTAAATTCAAGATCCATTCATTTCGAGATGCCTGGACACACTACGTATGAAAGACTGAAGATCATAGGAAGTAGGATATACAGAGAGAGGAAGACAGTTCCAGAGCTGACCTGTTGCATAAATGAAAGACTGGGAGTAACGGTTCACTCTTGCATTGGAGAGTTGGACAGAAAAGGGATGAGAGTTTCTTGCTAGACGGGTGCTACGCACCCGCCATAGAGGTGGAGGGATGCAAGCAGGCAGTTCAGAGAAGCAGTGACCATTGAAGCAGTGATAGAGAAGAGATAAAGAGGCAACAGTGTGGCGAAGGGACAGTGGTTGAAGGGAGCGAGTAAGAGGAGGAAAGTTAATGAGACAAAAAGCTTTTTTGACTCCACCCTATAGCTGTATGTGGGAAGCCTCCCCATATATGAGAGTTGTACTCTACACGGGGGCAAATAAAACCCGTGTATAAAGTCAACAATTGTGCAGGGGTAAAGAAGGTACGAAGTCGGCTTAGCACACTACAAGAGATGTAATATGATTTTTCCAAATAAATCCAGAGTGAACGAAACCCCAAGCACGTTCAAGGATGGTGCAGGATTGAGCTGGATATTATTAAACATTAATGGGTATTCCTGTGGAAGATTTTGTCAGGTTGATAGGTGTAAAAACTGTGTCGTTGATGCATTGAAAACAAAATTATTTTTTACCCTAGTCAGAGATATGAGCCAGATCAGACATAAGGTGTGCCATAGCCTCATCCCTTGTTTGTTGAAGTAACTGCTGAGATGGACGTTGTGGGAACCGAATGGAAAGGTGAAGGGTGCAGCATACTAGTGGATAGGGTTAGATGTACAGCTTAGAACAGGGGTGTCAACTTCATGGCCCCCAGGCCAAAAGTGGCCTGCGAGATGACAGTAAGATTAATCAGTCCGTGAAATTATAACTGTTATGAAGATAATTTTGTTAAAAGAGAAAATTCATAAACTACCCTTTATTCATAATGGTAATAATTTGATTTCAGTTAAAATTGCTAGTAATATCGTTTCTATAAAGGAAAACTTTTGTAAGTAAATATCATGAATCCGTTTAAAACCGAAGACGCAGCCATTGTGGGTATCTGAACGCATGAGCCCCCAGGCCCAAACGTTTTAACTGTCACAAAAGACACAAAGAAGCGGTGTACGCCAGCAATGTGGTGGTTACAGCTCGGTAGGGAGGGGAGGGGAGGGGGGTTTAGTGTGGGTGAGGAAGTTCAAAGGAAAGTAGGAATGAGGGAGGGATTGGTGTGGAATTGCAAAGAAAACGAGAGTCGCGACGTACTTTCTTCACAGTCAGAGCTGCAAAGTGTAAATCTTCAGAGTTGACGGGCCATAGCTCATTGAGTTATACTTCGCTTTTTATTTACTCATTTAATCAAACTATGACTAAATATATGCAGAACTGAGGTGCACCTTTTAAATAAAATAGGGAAATGTCAAAACCGGTAACCACAACATTGTGCCAGGCTTCGCTACTGTAGGCTATGCCACCACGTGTTCAGGCTAATGTGTGGGCGGTTTTATTCAGTTATTTATCATTAATTTGTTTTCGAGCATTGTAAATTTTTAAAAAGCAAAAGATGTAAATCATCTGTTTATCTGCCTTCCAGGCTCTCTCTCTCTCTTTCTCTCTCTCTCTCTCTCTCTTTCTCTCTCTGTCTTGACTGTCTTTACGGCTCTTGCAAATACATACAGGTATATATATATATATATATATATATATCTTTCCTTGCCCTCGAGACTTTAACTAAATTAAGAACTGGCCCTCGAAAGGTTTTGAGTTTGACACCCCTGTCTAAGATCATTAATAAAGGAGGAGAGTAGGCGATAGGACATAGCCCTGAGGAACATCATTGTTGATAGATCTAGGAGAAGAAAGATGGCCGTCTACAACAGCAGCTACAGAACGACCAGAAAGGAAGATGTAGATGAAGGCACAGACAGATGGATAGAAAACCGTAAGAGGACAGGTTGGAAATTAAAGATTTATGCCAGACTCGATCGAAAGTCTTTGAGATGTCAAGTGCAATGGCAAAGCTTTCGCCAAAGTCCCGAATGGAGGATGATCGGTTGCCTGAAAGGTAGGTGAGAAGATCACCAGTGTAGGGTCCCTGACGGAACCCATACTGACGATCAGAAAGACGGTTGTGATAGGAAAGATGCTTTAATATTTTTCTGTTAAGAATTGACTCGGAAACTTTTGAGACACGAGATGTTAGAACGGTTGGACGATAGTTAGCGGGTTGGGAATGGTCACCCTTCTTTGGGACTGGCTGAATGAGAGCAAACTTCCAGCAAGAAGGAAAGGTACAAGTTGAAAGACAAAGGCGAAAGTACCTATTCAGGGTGTAAGCACAGAAGTGCAGTTCTTGAGGACAACAGGACCTGACAGACCCCCCTCCCCCCAGGAGCTGATGTGACTAAAATACAGATTAGTGCACATAGGACCAATAATGACTCACTGAGTCAGGAAGGTAGAGGGAGAGTCAAGGTGGTACCCCTATTTTAAATATGTGAAACCAGCATAAGGCACTAGGTGTGTGGGTCTCTCAGACACAAGGATACCCTTTTAGCATTAAACCAAGGATTTTTTTTTGCATTATTCAGAGGATTTGAGAAAGGAATGTATGCTTCCATGACCGAGAGAATAATCTCCGTAATGTGCAAGGCACACTCAGATGGCTCTGGGCCATGGGAGCAATAATCATTCCAGGGAAAATGAAGAAAGTACTGCCTGAGGGCCTCCCAATCCACAGCTTCAAAGTGCCACAGTCGATGTTTCTTTGGAGGGTCCACAGGCCACACCAGAGCGATAGGACAGGTTATGGTAATAAGGTTTTGATCAGAGGAGCCCAAAGGGGAGAAAAGATTAACAGTGTAAGCAGAAGGATTAGTTGTAAGGAACAGGTCAAGTATGTTGGAGCTCTCTCCAAGGCAGTCAGGGATATGGGTAGGGTGCTGTACAAGCTGCTCTAGGTCATTAAGGATAGAAAAGATGTAGGCTTGTTCACCAAGTGGATCAGTGGAAGGAAAGGAGAGCCAAAGGTGGTGATGAACACTGAAATCTCCTAGAAAGGGGAATTCAGAGAAAGAAGAAATGGATAGAATGTGTTCAATCGTAGAAGTAAGGCAGTCGAAGAAGTTTTGATAGTCAGTAGCATTAGGGGGTAAGTAAACAGTGAAGATATATTTAGTCAGAGAATGACAGGAAAGTCGAAGCCAGAGAGTAGAGAATTTATAAGAATCAAGCTCAGGAACAGGAGAGCAAAGATAAGTTGTTGCGTACATATAAACAACAGCCACCTTTGGTCTTGAAATGAGAATAGAAAATGCAGAAGGATACAGAAAAGGGTTTGCTGTCAGTTGTGTCAGACAGCTGAGGAGGAGAGGTGGTGTTCAACAGAAAGAAAGTTAGAGGAAAGGCCGCAAATGTTGCAGAAATGAAGAAGTGAGTTAGACAGTGTTTCCAGGCAGCTCGTTGAGTTGTCACCGGAATGGGAGCGGACAGTGGGGGCATTTATGGTCCCCCCCCCCGAGAACTCCAAGGCATGGTTAATGTGCGCTATTTTCCTTTTCTTAATTTTGAAAAGGAAGTGTAGTGTGTGCTGTGCATGTAGATTGGTGCTGACAGTTAGAGAAACTTGTATTGGAGAGCATGCTGGCCTACTCTCTGTGTTACTGAAACACTGAAAACTTTAGCAAAGGGGGATAGTCAGGAACTAGTCCCGAGAGCTGATGAAACGTGAGCTTCAGCTCTCCCTGTCATCAGCTTTCCATCCACCTTGGGAATACTGCCCTGCTCGACTGGTGCTACAGTCTATTCCTACAATCTACTCCTAGTGCATCTATCTTTCATTACCTATGACACCAACATGTGCTGGAGCAACTCTGCAGTAAAAACTGAGGCAGCTAAAGGAAGACTACCAACACAGCTAAAATTGGGAAACACCACTCCAAAACCAACACCACAGGCACATTTAGAGCCATCAGTGTACACAGGCACAGAACCACCATGACTAGAAGAATGTTCTAAAAATAACTGAACAATAGCCTGAAGAGCGACAGAATCCTTTGAGTCTGCAAAAAGCTTGCAGAAATTTACCATTGGGCAAGATCCATGGCGCAATCCTTAGGATCCAAACTGGACTGACAGGTACTGCTGACAAACCAAACTCCTCCATGATATCCCGAACCCAATAGCAAAGGACGAGGCATGTGAGGGTATCTACTATAATACAAGAAACAAGATTGTTGCATCACACACTCACAGACAAATGAGTCTGGAAGGTGACGAATCCAGAGCCAGCACCGTGCTGCAAGAGACTGATGCAGTAAATCTAAGGGAGGTACACCAGCTTCCATCAACAAGCTTGGAATCGGAGATGACTGAAAAGTCCCAGTTGCAAGGCGAAGACTAGCACGACAGACAGCATCTAGAGTTTTTAGTCTGGACTCTGTGGTACAGGAGTAGACCTTGCAGCCATATGACAGCTTGGAGGTTACAAAAACCTGAAACAAATACAAAAGTGTCCTCCGATTAGCACCCCAAGAGGTATGGGACAGAACCCTCAGTAGACTGAGAACCTTCATACATGATGCTTTAAGATGTGCCAAGTGTGAAACCCAAGTCAAACAGCAGTCAAACGTCAGGCCCAAGATTTTCATCTCTGCCACACAATGGAGTCTCCTGCCACAAAGCTGGAGATCATGGTCTGGGTGTACCCCTCTCATCCTACAAAAGTGCATAGCCACAGTCTTATCCAAGGCAAGTTGCATGTGCCACTCAATAGGAGACATGCGGGAGCCAGAAATCCATATAGGTAACTCATCCACATAAATGTATGAGGATACCCTGGCAGGCAGTATCGAAAAAAACACTGATAGCCACCACAAACAGGGAAACACTTATGACACTCCCTTGCTGGACACCTTCCTCCTGGCACAGTGGCGCAGGGAGGGTAGAACCCACGCGGACCCGAAACGCACGATCAGTCAAGAAGTCTTCAAGTAACACAGCCAGGTGACCACGTAAGCCAAAGGCATGAAGTTGTTGGAGGATACCATGGTGCCAGGCTGCGTCATAAGCCTTCTCAAGGTCAAAGAATACAGCCATAAGATGTTGTTTAGAGGCAAAAGCTTCACAGATCGACACCTTAAGCCTGATAAGGTTGTTTGAATTACACCATAATTTACGGAAGAAGAGAAAAAGCAACCCTTCTCCAGAAACTACACAAGCTTGACATAGACCGTCTTTTCAATCAGCTTGGACACGCACGATGTTCAACAAATAGGGCGATAGTTAGAGACATGTGAATGGTCCTTACCAGGCTTAGGAATGGAACAGTACCCAGCTTCCAACTCTTAGGAATAGAACCCTCACTCCAAACCCAGTTGAAAATGTCCAATAAAAACTGTAAAGAGTCAGTTGGCAGATGACGGAGCTGAGTGTATGGAATGTCGCCAGGCAGTGTCACTTAACTCCGAGGGGGAACCACGCAGCTCACGGAGGCTGAAGTCTAAATTATTAGGCTTTCCGCACGGGCTGATTCCAATAAAAACTAGCACACGGCTTAGAAGGATCCTTTTTTGAGACAGCACAAAACTGATCCACAAGAGCAGAGGCTACTGCATCTGGTGCAGACACAAGATCCGTGAAGTCACAACACCAGCAGGAAGGGAAGCGGAAACCTACTAGAAATCTTGACCGCCTTTCCCCACACGATAGCCTTTGGAGTAGAGACGTATCTATAGAAATATAAGACCTCCACGAGTTATGGCGAGCATTCTTCGTAGTCACCATGTGCTTTGTGAAACTGGATTTTAAGGAAAAGATCATGATCGGCAAAATACCTATGGGCAGCTCTGTAAGCTCCTTTTGCTGTAGACCAGTCATCATTCCACCATGGCACAGGTCTCCGGGAAAAAACACCAGAAGTCTGTGGGATGGAATGAACCCCTGCTGAGAAAAGTCTTAGTAAAACAATGTTCGCCATTATCGATAGTTGGAAAATCAGTAACCCTGTATGCAAATACACGTAGTTCCTCAAAGGGTGACCAATCAGCCCTACCTAAACACCAGCATGGCATATGGGCTGCAGGGACAGAGTAAGTAAACTGGACCAACACAGGATAATGGTCACTACCATGCAGATCATCCAAAGCCTCCCAAGGAAAATGAATGGCCAAGTCTGGGGAGGAGATGGTGAGGTCAATGACAGAATATGTGCCAGTCTGAACAAGAAAATGGGTCGGCCTCCCATTGTTTAGGACAACCAAATCTAAATCCCCAACCAGAGAGGCAAGAAGGCAAGAAGATCACCCCTGGGATTTGAAAGTGAGTCACCACAAAATGGATGGCGGCCAATTAGGTCACCAAGGAGTAGAAAAGGAGGTGAAAGTTGACTGATAAGGGTCTCCGGATCAGCACGCATAACACGAACTGAAGGTGGAAGGTACAGACAACAGCTGGTACAATGCCTTCCAACGTGCATCTGTACTGCTAGAGCTTGAAGAGGAGACTGTAGTGCAAAGGAAATAAAGGGGACATTAGATCGGTATAAAATGGCACATCCACTGCTGTGATCACAAGGAGGAGATGCATGGAAGACCTCATACCCCCTGATAGAAGGAAACAGTCTATCCACCATCACTGTCTCCTGGAGATAGACACAGAGTGGGCTCAGAGCAGACAGTAATAACTGCAATTCCTCCCAATTTGCCATGGCACCTCTACAGTTCCATTGAAGACAAACTGGTACTGATTGAGCTATACAGATTAGTATTAGATAATATGAAATGAGAAACGCTAAGCCTATGTAGCAACCTCATTGGGAAGGGTGTGAAAGCCCTTCTTCCTAGATGCGGAGCTCTGCCTTACCAACAGAGAGGACAATGAAGATTTATAATTTCCATGGGTGAAAGGACCCTTACCCCCGAGACATGACCCACCCATCACTAGAGTGAGCCCTTCTTGGAAGGCCCACTTGCCCCATCTGCACCCCCACGTGGGGGTCCAGCTGGCACCTCAGGGCGAACTGGACCCTCCCCAACTGAATCATCCAAAGGTCAGCTGCCAGGTGATGAATCAGAGGGAGCAAGTGACTGAGCCCTTTGACTATCTATAGACCCAGACCCAGCCATACTTGGGCAAGGGGCAGGGACTGGAATCTTATAAAGACCATCATGAACACCCACCGACTTAGACGCCACCACTGGCTAGGTTGTCGAGCAAATAGCCCCCTCAGAATCTTCATGTGGCACAGAAGTTTGAACCTTAGATGGAGGGGAATCACCCAAAGACTCCTCACTCCTCACCCGTTTGAGACTTGCAGACGCAACCTCCATCTCTATGCCAGAATTTGAGGACAAACTAGAAACTGTAGAGGCATGTTGTAGGGAAGACTGAACACCAGTAGGAGCATGAGCAGATGGTGCAGGAGCAGTAGTAGGTAAGGGAGTAGCAGCCGAGACAGGAGTAGCAGCCGAGACAGGAGTAGCAACTGGTACAGGAGCAGCAGCCGGACGACGTGGAAGGGGGAAGACACCACAACATATGGGTGGGACCTCTTCAGAGGAGGCACTGCTTCCTTCATTTGTTGCCGTCACAGAAGCATCCCCCAACAGGGACGTCTGTGATGACTGATTACCCCAAGAAGCAGGTGAGGCAGCATGAAGTGTAGTATCATTGTACTGTGGGACCTCCTTACGACGTGAGAGAACTAAAGCAAAGGTGACCCCAGGGTGGATAAACATTCCTTTGACCCCTTCCTTTGCCTCTGCAAATCAAGTCTTCTGATGGGTTCGAAGTGACATGACTTCATTTTCAAACTTATACTGGTCACACTGTGTTGATGAAGCTAGGTGAGCACCATGGCAGTTGATATATGAGGGGGGATTTGGGCAGTCCATCTCACCATGTGAATTACCACCACAATTAACACACACCTGCAGGAAACCTTGCATGTTCCTACAACAAGACCTACTGACGTGCCCAAATCTGTGGCAATTGAAGCACCGTCAAGGTCTTGGGTCTTGGTACATATGCCATAACCCGAGGGCATTAGTAAGCTGCCTCTAAGACATCAGGCAATGACAACCAATCAATGGCAACAATCAGTGATGGTGTCCCTGTCAATATCCCGTTTACCTTTTTCTTTATCCTCTCCACCTTCACTACTCCCTGTTTTTTTTGTGCCCGTCCAGGAGGTCCTCCTCTGTGTACCTAAGGAACTCATTAGAGAAGACAACACCCCGAGTCTGGTTCAGGGTGGAATGACTGGTGACTGTGACATCACAGGAGGCTAAGCATTTAATGGCATGGATGCAAACACTTTGGTCAGCATTCCTGGCCTCTATAAGGAGTAACCCATCTGCCTGTGGAAAAACCTTTGGGGATGACCCACAAGCCTTGACCAGGTCACCGTGAACTTATCCCGAGGCGTCCCGACGATGTATGGGTACGTTGCAACGTCTTGTCATGGTGACACCCGACAATGTACCCATATGTTGTGTAATTGCAAGGTCGGTCATTTGCACATTTTTCAAGTTTCACAGGTGATTTTTGGTAGGCATATGTGGGAGACCACTCTCTACCCGCTGTCAAGCAGGGATACTGCCTGGCCCCACCTGATCCCCCATCCCCCCCTCTCCCCCACACTCGGCAATTCACCTGTTAACAGTGACCTGGCCAGTAATGACATGTCGCGCCACGGTCTCTCCAATGACGAAATTCACGATGAAAGTGATTCCTGAGGTTGGGGACAAAGAAATAAAGAAACTAGAGCATTACCACCTCATCACTTCAAACAGAAGTGATGAGGTGGTAATGTCGTAAAGGAAGGTGCCATATGCTGATGTGTTTGGTGTGTGAACAATGCTTATATTGCCTATATTATTGTGTCAGAACCAATAAAGTCTTGTACTACACATAAATTTGTACCAAATAAATAAATAAATACTTAATATAAAGTGATTTGAATTAGTGAACTCTCCCATAGTTTTTCTTTTAAGCCAGGTACCCAGAAAGAGAATGAAAAGGTACCGTATGGCTGACTCTCACCTGTAGCAACATTTATATGCTCAGGAAGGCGATTTCTCTATGAATTTTCGGTGTTTCTAACCAAAAGCGGAGGTTTGAGCAAAAAAAAAAATCTGAAATTGCTCGGGATTGGGGGGTATCGGAGGTGGGAAATTGGTCGGGACGTGATTGGTTAAGCACATTCTAGTCCCTGAAGGAGGGACCATCAGCCAACTTCAGTACTAGGCATTTCGTGTATTTGTCAGGCACAAAGATGCCAGGCATTGTCTCAGTGAAGGGTAAGAGAGCTTTCCCGGAGGGCTGTGTGCCACTCCCTCAAAAGCGTTCCTTACCCTTGTTGATCTTATTTGGTACAGGGTCGGCAGGAGCAGAGATGTGGCCGGTTCCTGGGGACTCATGGGCCTGGCCACCTGCCACACGAGTACCAAAATTGGGGGGAGTTGCAGCCATAATAGACCAAAAATAACTTCATTCCCATACCCCTCCACCCACCATAGAGCCCAAAAAGGGAGGTCGTATGCCAGGGACATTACCGCTGGCGAGCCCAAAGGTAGCGAGAGAGTATACACGAGTAACCACCAGGGGACCTGGGCAAGGGTGACTCCAGGACAATAGGAGCCACCAGGCCCCCCAGTGCCCACTTGACCATAACCAACACACGACCAGCCTATTGACCTGGTCTGGCCCAACCAGGCAGCCTGTCTAGCCAGAATAAGGGTCCAAAAGAGGTGTATTCTAGTTGCAGGGTGCACTGTGCAGCATCACTCATCCCCCATGACTCAGAATAAGGGTCCAAAAGAGGTGTATTGCTAGCTGCAGGGTGCACTGTGCAGCATCGCTCATCCCCCAGGACTCCCATCTCCCAGCATTACAGGATGCAACTCACGGCAAACACGTGGGAAGGCAACTGTCCCTTCCTAGATGGCAGATGGGCAGTGACTAACATCACAAGCAGGCCTCCTCCACCATTGATGTAGGGAGTGCTTTGGTCCACATGGCCAACAAATGCCAAACCCTACAAAGGTAGGCATGTCTCCAAAGTAGGTGGCACAGCCAACCATGCTTCAAGCCCTGTCACCACATCAAGGTGACCCCCTGCAGCAGGGTTTAGGAGGAAGATAAAGACTGCAAACTGTATTCTGCTGACGTAAAAACATCTGGACAGCAACTGCCTGCAGGGCAGTGGAGATGTCAAGACGACTGTATGGAATATTTTGGCGAAGGAAAATAGCAACACCTCCATGACGACCTTGGCGCAGCACAGGATCAGAATAAAAGGCATGGTAGCCAGTAAACTGGAAGGAAGAGCATCATCCACCACGGTCTCCTTGATGCACATGCATAAAGGACTGAACTGAGAAACAAAATGACAATTCCTCATAGTTAGCACGTAAATCCCGTCAATTCCACTGGATGATAAAACCCATGGTGGAGGGATGAAGATGATTAAGTGCGGAACTGTACATCTGACAAGTGAGAGGGTCTGGACTGCTGCTTAGGGAGGCCCTTAGGAAGAGACTGCCCAGCACCAGGAACCCGCACCCTATGTCGAACATCTGTGGGCAAAGATGAGGGCGCGGAAGAGGAAAGTTTTACAACACTCTTCCTCTGGAGTGGAATAACACTTGGCATAGGAAGTGACTTGGAGGCAACCATGGGTGATGTAGAATGGCCAGTGCCAACATAAGAAGCCCCAGAAATGGAAGGAGTGTCCATAGGATTGTAGTCTTGTGAGGATGACATTGTATGTTTCAGAAGTGAAGCACCAATGGTGTGTCCAACACCATCCTCAGTTGGAGGCCTGACCACAGACAAACTATCAGCTGCAGCTTCCACCTGGCTTGGCCCCTCAGCATCAGCAGCAGAGGGAACAGGAGAGAGATCGACACAAAGTTCAACAACGGAGACCATATCATCAGCTGCAGCTTCCACCTGGCTAGACCCCTCAGCCACCAGGGCAGAGGGTATAGGAGGGAGGTCGACACAAGATTCGACAACTGATACCATAAGAGGCCAGTCTTCAGGCTCAGAGGACTCTAAAGAACCATGGTGAATTTGCTGTGTGCAGATGGAGCCCCGAGCACTCTGGACAAGACAGGAGATGGAGTCACATCAAAGTGTACATCCACCACCACCACGGAAGTGGCCAAACCACCAGCCACCGAAATGGGGGCAGAAACAGCCAGTGTAGAGGCAAACATCAGTCTCACAAACAGTACTACCCTTGGGGACAGCAACCTGCAAATCACTAGTCGAAGGAGTGGGCACTAGAATGGGTCGAGACATCCTCTGAGACACAAGGTGGCGCACTGACACTCCAGAAAGGACAGCAGCATAAGTACAGTAACTCTGGACTGGAAAAAGAAAGTGTGGGCTCTCTTCCTAACTTCAGGAAATGAAACCTTCTCAGTTGTTCAGTAGACAAAATCTCCTTTTCCAGGCAGTAGCAAGGGCCGTTTTTAGAACTTACAGCATGAGGACCCCCACAATGATAGCATTTACGGGGGCCTGGAAATTCACTGGTATGACTTTGTCCACCACAGGAGACACATACGTCAAGAAGGCCAGCCTGTGCACAGTGGCAAAAGTGGCTAAGATGGCCATAACCCTGACAATTGAAACACTGCTTTGGGGTTGGCACATGCAGCTTCACCGGAACTGACACAAAACAAGTTTCACTGACACAGGCAAAGTTAACCTGTCAAAGGAACAAGGTTGGAGTAGGGGTCAGGACACCATCAATTTTCTTCCGTAGATGCTCAACGTTGACCACACCAGACGATTGCAGTTCCTCCAACAACTGTGCGTCTGAATATCTGAGTAGGTCACGGCAAAATATGACTCTTTTACATGTTATTTTTTTTCTATATATAAGGAAGAAGGAAACAAAGTCCAGGAGCCTGCAAACTGTTCCTTCAAAGAAAAAACAAAAACAATACAAAAAAGAGCTAAATTCAAGATCCGGTCATTTCAAGATGCCTGAAAATACTGTTTGAAAGACTGGAGATCATAGGAAGCAGGAAATACAAACAGAGGGAGACAGTTCCAGAGTTGACCTGTTGCATAAATGAAGGACTAGGAGTAACGCTTGCATTAGAGAGTTGGACAGAAAAGGGATGAGAGTTTGTTGCTAGACGGGTGCTACGCACCCGTCGTAGAGGTGGAGGGATGCAAGCAGACAGTTCAGAGGAGAAGTGACCGTTGAAGTAGTGATAGAAATGAGAAAAAGATGCAACAGTGCGGTGAAGAGACAGTGGCTGAAGGGAGCTAGTATGAGGAGGAGAGTTAATGAGACAAAAAGCCTTTGACTCCATGCTATTGAGAAGAGCTGTATGTGGTGAGCCTCCCCACACATGAGAGTTGTACAGTACTCAACACAGGAGCAAATGTAGCATGTGGGATACAGCAAACATCGGAACCAGAGACGAACTACAGAGCCATTTGGCGGGAGCTGTCTTCTGGAGAGGACACCCCAACCAGTATGCTTCCACCCCCCTGTTCACTCTCACATGTAGACACTATGATACACTGCAGATGAAAAATATCAATATCTAGGACTGACTCTCCAGGAAAGGATTTCAGTACAATATATTTTACATATTTAGCAGGCACAGACTCATTTAGGCTTAGCCCCAGAGCCACACCAACCTGACGCAATCGCCTCCCAGTCCCATCTGATAGTTGGGGAGAAGAGTAACTGCCATGGGCCTGGAGAAGCACCAGAGTGGCACTAAGTGAGGTGGAGTCCGACGAATGGTCGGGGACAGATGCTGTCTCATCAACATGAGTTTTACTTTTATTTAAAAAATCCATTTATACAACAACATAAACTTTATTCTCACACACCTCCACCTGCCATGAAGCCGAACAAGGGAAGGTCATATGCCATGGACAGCACAACTGGCACCCACAGAGGTAGTCTGAGAGGATACGCAGTTAACCACAGGGGGACCCTGACAAGCGTGACTCCAGGACGATAAGAGCCACCAGGCCCCTCACTGCCCACTTGACCCTAGCCAACGCTTGACAGCCAATTGAAGTAGTTGGGCCCAACCAGGCAGCCCCTCTAGCCAGGTAACGGACCAAAGTGGTGAACTGCTAGCTGCAGGGTGCAGTGTGCAGCATGTCTCAACCCCCAGGTCTCGCTTCTCCGAGCATTATGGGACACCACATATGGCAAACACGTTGGGAGGCAACAATCCCGCCCTAGATGGCAAACGAACAGGGACTATCATCACCAGCAGGCCTCCTCCACCAGCGATGTAGGGGGTGCTTGGTCCACGAGGGCAACAAAAACCTGCGGCATTATATAGGCATTAGTATATAGCTCGTAAACACAACGTAACTGTATAATAAAACTCCGTAACCTGAGAGTGCTGTAACTCACCTCGCTGATACTGCGTCTCACAACTTTATTCTGGCTGTGCTTAATGATCCATAATCGACTTTCAATCTCCCTACAAGTACTTACGAGCAAGCTATTGAGACTGGTGGCAAGCAGTAAAAACGAACCAAGTGCGATAAACTACGCCATCGAGATTATTGGCAGTGGTAAACTACGACAAACTATCCCTTATGAGTTATACAACGCTCATCAATATTAGTTTATACTTTCGTCGATATATGGAGCAGACAACTCAACTGAACCGCTACAATGGTAAACTACGATGTCTACCTTGCTACCTTCATTGAGAGTGGTGGCGAGCTGTAAACGAAGCTGATTAATGTCTCAACCAAAGTAATCAAACAAACAAACAAGATTCGCTCCTAACGACCTCAATCACAACTGCATGATTTACAAGAAGCAATAGCAGCAATAAGCTACGTCCATCGACAACTCTGCAAGCTTGCAGTTAATCTCAACAATTAAGGGAAATCAAAACACTACAAGTTAAGAAGACGATGATGTGAACAAGGAAAGGAGAAACGACAAACAATAACAAGGAAAAGTCAGAAAGCAGGAAGTGTGCTAGCAGTGTTGACCCAGCATCGTGAGGTATCAACACAGCTGAATCCTCCAACCTCCACTACCCTCCACCACGATCTCCACCTTCTCCTCCACGACCCCCACCACCATCTTCACCATCAGAGTAAGGCAGCAACTCAGCAGTGCATCATAACACGTTAGTCAGCCCAAGTGCCTGACAACACCAGCCTGCCATCCTGCACATGCCAGCCTGTCCGCCTGCCCCAGTGACGACATCAAACGCTGACGCATCCGTACCAGGACCCTGACCTACCTCAACCAAACCCTACTAGTGAAGTGTGTGACATCTGACCTCCATCACCAGGAAATGTAGAGCGAGTGTCTTGACCCCAGATGTAATCAACAATCAACCACAACTGTCTCCACTGCCGTTCTAGTTAGCTGATTTATTCTAACCAAGGTTGTATTAGTTAACAAGTCACCACTTACATAACTATCCATAAAATACAAACACTTTGTTAACAAACCAAGCAATTATATATATTCATCATCATAAATATTACAAACTACACAGTGAAAGACAAATATACAATTTACACTGACATGTGTTTTATAATCTTAATTTTATAAGCAATGAAGAGAAAGGTAAAATATGATTGAGTGTATAATACCAAGTAGAGTTCCATTATTAATGCCTGAAGGATCACACTAACAGTGACAAATACCCTGACACAAACACCAGAAAACGATCAAAAGGATATAAATTCCGAAACACCATCAAAGACAGAAGAACAAGTGGAAAGCCAAACTCAGGAAATAAAACATACACTAGATAAAGAACAGCAACAGGTGCAATATACGCTGAAGTAAATGATGATGACACTTGGTCAGAATTTTCAGATGTAGATAGTGAACTTTATAAAAATTTACCTCCAGTTTTGCATAACTTAGACCATAAAGTATTAAGGTCAGGAAAAACATATAAACTGCCTGTAAATGACGACTGCGAGAAGAACACTGTAAAGATGGCTAATACAGATGCACCAAGGACTAGTGCATTACATTCTCCACAAAATTCAAGTAATAATCCATTTCCAGAGAATTTTGTCATGATGGCAGTGGACTACCAAAATTCTCTGGTACGGAAAAAGACAAGATCGACATAAACACACTTACTGAACAATGTCAGCAGTATTTCATTAGGAGACACATTACAGATGAGAAAGGGAAAATAGCTGTTTTTTTTTTTTTTAGCTAGAATAAGCCAAAAACGATGCCCAGATAGCAATTTGTTCAGGTCAGTCAAGCGGTTGAGAGCTTCGACATTCAAGTAATTTAAGGCATAATTTCTCAGGAAATTCTTGGGAGACAAGAATTTTCTTGGTGGTAGAACCCCAGAATTACACAAAATTCTAGACCTACTTAGGCAAACACACTCAGGTTTAAACCTAAGGGAAATAACAACAGATATTTCTGCTATTAAGAAGACCTTGTTATCTAGCCTAGAAAACTCGGACTGGGTCACAGATGATGGTACTATGTCACCAGTGCATGTCATTGACATCATTGGCTACATATCAGCCCTATGCCAATTTCCTGACAGGGTGTTAACAATTGCCCAAACCATCCCTTATAATCCAGGGATGTGTTTACTTGATTTCATTTATAACGTGGAATTAAACTTCAGTAAAGCTGGCATGACTGACACATCACAAGCCAACAGGACTGGGATCAAAGTGCCATAAATCATAGCAGGGATAAATAAGTCCCGGCAAGGACCAGAGACAATCTCATCCAGTTCAGAAACAAACACACAGTCAAGTTAGCTCAAGGACTCATTCCCGCATACCAGGTAACAGGGCGGTGCAAAAGTCTGACCAAAGTCCCAGTAGACATCGATCGGCACAAAAACATGCAAATAGATCACCTCATAGGTTGAACTCAAGTAACACTCCCAGTTACTATTGCGCAAAACTTGGTCACACAAAATTGGAGTGTTACATCAACATGATGCATCCTGTTGACATATGGATACGTCCCCACGTTTTGGCACAGTGACACTTGATGACGTACCATACGTTTTGCAATTGCAAAGTCCATCATTTGCACATTTTTCAAGTATCACGGGTGATTTTTGGTAGGCATATGTGGGAGACCTCCCTCTACCCGCCGTCAGGCAGGGGTACTGCCTGGCCCCACTTGACCCCCCGTCCTCCCTCGCATGCCATTTTCTCGGCAACTGACCTGTTAGCAGTGACCTGGCCAGTAAAGACATGTCGCGCCACAGTCTCTCCCATGATGAAATTCAAGGCGAAAGTGATTCCCGAGGTGGAGGACAAAGGAAGAAACAAGCCAGAGGAAGAAACTAACAGAAGTGATGAGGTGCTAACATCGTAAAGGAAGATGCTGTATGTTAATATGTATGGTGAGTGAACAATGCTTATATCGCCTATATAACTGTGAAAACCAATATACTCTTGTACTTCATATGTTTTCGTACCATATAAATAAATACAGTAAACCCTTGATAAGCCGAACTATATGGGGCTCTACCCTGGTTCGAATTACCGAATTTTCCGGCTTACCGAATTTTCACCCCCCAAAATTGCTAAATTACCCAATTATCACCCCCCAAAATTGCTAAGACAATACCTGTTACTTGTTCTTTCAACACTAAATTAAAGAAGCATATATAAATAAATTAGTTATGA
>JAGKTI010004049.1:0-28509 GCA_018397915.1 Birgus latro | reverse complement strand
ACACACACACACACACACACACACACACACACACACACACACACACACACACACGTAAAATGTACAGCATTTTTTTTTCCAGGAGTGACATTCTGAAAACATATACAATCAATTCCCTGTTCCTCTTTTCTATTAAAAAAAAAAAAAAAAAAAAGAGAGAGATCGTCAAAGATTCCACACACTCCTTTGTACATCATACCCGCAGAGAACAAATATAACCTATGGCAATTTTCCTCTTGTAACATATGCGTTTGCATTTTGCAGGAGGAACAAGAGACACTGCAAGATAATTCCTTCTCCTTTACTTATCCATCCTGCATAAACAAACCCTGGTTATGACAGGGAAATGATAAAAAATAAAGAGTATCTCCACCCAGGACTATTTAGCAACCCCAGATAACTGTAAACAAACCACTATGTCCTTATGGAAGTCAGTGTGGTCTCCCTTCCACCCCTCCCCCCAACATAACACTCACAGGTAATTAAGGGTAATGTACTTAATGACTGCATTATTATAAAAAGTAAATAAAAAGGTAATGATTATGAATAGCCAAAAGCCTCAAGTGAAAATGAACTAGCAAGGATCCTTGTAAGCCAGTGTGGACATCCGCGTCTCTCTCAGGTAACAAGTTAGGGAGTAATCCAAGTCTAGAGTAGATTATCCCACATAATTACCGCCGTGACCACACGAAACCCTCGCTAATTGTGCCTGTATGTGGTTGGTTACCACCCTTGTCCTTGGTGCTGATATACTTGGCAGGTGTGTGCTGAGAAAGCCTGACAGCTGGTGAGTAGGAAACTGTGGATAGGTGGGTGGGTGGGAAAGAAAGGGTGGGAAGGGTGTGAGTAAAACCTGGGAAAGAGAGTAGGACGGTAGCAGCGTGGGGGAAGACATTAATATTGCTGACAGATATGCGTAGAAGGTGACTCTCGGGCTACTGGGTATCAAAGACTCCCAGCAGTTAACCGTGCAGAATGACTCGTTATTTCTTAAAGAGTTAACCACACCTGGAAGACCGTCACGAATTCACGAAATCGTATAATTACAGGAGTGAAAATCCCACTGAACTTCACTTAGTTTATATAACCGTCTCGCATTTGCACTCCAGTTGTAACATGTATCTGAAATATTTGTCAGTTTTTCACGAGTGACTGTCTTTATGCACAGACGTTATTGTACTTTGAGCGAAGTTAGCAGGTATATACTGTACGCCCCGTCCATGTAACCATCAGGAGAGGAAGCTCCGCCCCCTTCCGATGAACATTGTATCGTGTGGGAACAAACGAAAGATATAGGCCGACATCCACGGGAGACAGATGTGCTTCCCAGAGCAGTGCAAGATAGCAGTTATCATCGAAGACTACCCTGGTGTCTTAGCGGCTAGATTATCCAATCTTCTTGCAGTTCTGTGACTCGATATCTCGTATTATCAGTTTTTTTTTTTTTTAAGCTTGTCTGTTACTGAGTGAATTTACTTGCTTACTTTTTTTTTTTTTTTTTGTAATGCAAGTGTTCATTTTGCTGTAATAATTTCACATCTTTTCTTTTGAATGTGATTAGATGTAAAATCGTGTTTCATATTTCCATATTGTTCTTAATTTTCTAAGCTCCCAGTTTAAACAAACATTTCTTGATATTAATCGTGACTGGTAGTTAAGCCAGTTCTTTCATATTAATTCATAATAGAACTGTTGCGCAAGCTAGGAGAGGCGAAAACAATTGCCTGGTTTAGTATTTCTAAGTTCCAGGTATATTATTAATTGTCAGGGGGCAGGGATCTTTCTCTTAGAAGCCGACAGTACTTAATAATTCAGCATCCTTGAGTGATTATCTCTTGCTGAGTACTGTTTGAAGAGAAAGTTTGTAAATTTCTCATTTTCAGGGAATCGGCGACGTAAGCCAGAATGATGTTAAAATTCAAGACTTTAACCCACCCAGTCCCCCCGACGTACGATGCACGTCACCACTTTTTTTCACGCTCAGACCCACTGCCATGCATCATACGTCAGTCAATTGCAAAGCCCGTCGTTTGCACATTTTCAAGTTTCGCGGGTGATTTTTGGTAGGCATATGTGGGAGACCTTCTTCTACCTGCTGTCAAGCGTGGATACTGCCTGGCCCCACCTGACCCCCACTCCCTCACACACTCGGCAATTCACCTGTTAGCAGTAACCTGGCCAGTAAAGACATGTTGCGCCGCGGTCTCTCCAATGACGAAATTCAATGTGAAAGTGATTCCTGAAGTGGAGGTTAAAGAAATAAAGAAGCTAGAGGAAGAAACAAACAGAAATGATGAGGTAGTAATGTCATAAAGGAAGGTGCCATATGCTGGAGATTTTGGTGAGTGAACAATGCTTATATCGCCTATATTATTGTGTGAAAACCAACATAGTCTTGTACTACACATAAATTCGTACCAAATAAATAAATAAATACATAATTTAAAGTGGCTTGAGTTAGTTAACCCTCCCATAGTTCATTTTCTTTGAAGCCATGTACCCTGAGAGAGAAGGAAAGGTAAGGCTGACTGTCACCTGCAGCAACATTTATAAGCTTAGGAGGGCGATTTCTCTACGAATTTTCGATGTTTCTCACTAAAAGCGGAGGTTTGAGCCAAAAAAAAGACAAGTTGAGAATCGATTGGGTTCTGAGGGTGTGTTGGGTAAAAAAGCAGTCTGGACTGGGCGGGTTAATCTCATAATCGCTGAGCAAAAACTATTTCCTCTTAGACAGACTTACGACATATCGTTTTCATCCCCACCAATACAGAGAGTGTGGGATGATAATCACAACAAATACAAGCATGAGAAATGGATGCCTTACCCTTTCACTACATCACTGCTTTTATTCTTGTACCTCCAAGACGATTTTTTTTTTCTGTACGGATAGAATTTTTGAACAATTTAGTCTTCAGTGGCCTCTTAAGCTTAATAAAATCAAGTAGTATGAAAAACAAAAAACGTGAATTTCTTTGAAGGCACTGACCACACCAGAATGGTTTGCTACACCTGGTCCCCTTGCCAAGCGACACAGACAGTGGTGTGATAATCAATGCAAACACACACTCTCCCACACCTGAGCCATGGTGCTGAGGAGGAGGGGGAGAGGCTGGTGGTGGTAATGGTGGGAGGTATGGTGATAGCTGAACATTTGTATTTTTTTAAAGTCAATACTAGCCACCTGTAATCAGTTTAGTGAGTCACAGGAGACTGACTTATCATAGGTTAAGGAAGAACGGAAAGTGACAAAAAATAAAAAGATAATTCAACATCTCAGTCCATAAAGTCTGTCGTGGGGTAGTCATGAGTAAACTTACATCTGTGTTGTATTAATTATGACTGGTGTTTTATTCATTAACACGCCGGCTTCAGCATTACAACCACCATAAATCTGCACATTACAAATAAATATTATAGTATTCTAAGGCCAATATGAGTCTATATATCTAACTCTGAACAAAAGCACTTGAGATGCACAAAAAGTAACAAAAATTATACAACTGCTGTCAGCAAGATATTATAACTGTAGGAGTTCAGTGAGATTTTGTTGAACTAACTTAGTCAAATGGTTTCAGGCAGGTTGAAAGGACTAGTATATTGCTTCATCAGTTCAGAACCTCAAGTGTGTAAAGTGACTACTGACCAAGCTCTACAAAACCAGTAAATCACTGTACATATTATTATTCTGTTTTATAACCCTACAGCTACACTTTCTCACGATGGATCACCAGAGTTAATATGTACAGTTCATCTTTCACCATAAACTCGGTGGTGGAATAGTTTTTCATTGATCGAGATAAGATACAGTCTCTCTTTTCTATATTCCTCGCCTAAATTTTTGACTCCAACTTTTCATCCTCCAGCATTGACAAATATGCACCGATGATGCACTCTAACTCGCAAAACAAAAGTTCGAACTTAGGTTGTTGTTTGCATCTTATGGCAACACTCGTATTTGTGCGAAAATATTGTTTTATTTCATTCTTGCAACCATCGGATTTTTTTACTCTGCTCAGGATGCATCTATGACATTGAAAGAGTACAGTCTAAAAACCTATACTAATGCCTAAATGGGGCAATTTAGGGACAACAAAAGTATTAGTGAGAGCACATCATCGGAGTGAATAGACTAGGTGAACACTGAACAAATTTGGCACGATTTTTTTTTCCCTCGTTTCATCCTTACTACCGTCAAACAATGTCATTCGGTTTATGAGACTGCAAAATCAGTTGTTTGTACTTTTACGGCTGTGAGTAAATCACTGTTCTTCATGCAGTTCTTGAAGAGATTTCTCCAAGGTTACATTAAATCATTTGGCCTACAATGTCCAAAACTCGGGGAAAAAAAAAGTTAGGAGGGAACAGATACAGGTACAATTACAGGTACATATACGGATCAAGAGGGTACTGATACAGGTGGGTACAGGTACAGATCAGCGGGGTAAGAAAAGGTGGTGTCAGACACGGTAGGGAAAGACAATATGGGGGCAGACAAGGTACAGACAGAAAAGATAGGCAAAAGAACAATGGGGACGGGACAGAACACGACAGAACATGGCAAAGAGGAACAGGTAGTTCTACTCCTCTGCATGCATACCTCAGTCACGCACCACTACTACCACGCCCAGAAAACTCATCCAAGTAGTTGGGATAGCCCGAGCGTTTCCCCAGAAGTGGTTGCAGCTGCAGGAAATAAAATCTTTAGTATAGTTGTTGGAGAACAGTGGAGAGAAGAAATAACATGTATGCTGCACCTTCATTTGTGTGATGCGGTCTTTCATTTTTAATTGTACCAGCTCTAGACCATAACAGTTTAATAACAGATACATGCATATTTTAATCCACTTGCTACGATGATTTATGTATCATTATATTCTTGTTTCCTGAAGATGTTATTCAACTGAAGGTGATTATTCTAACTGGCTAGATTAGGTAGTCGACATTAACCTTTCCCACTACCATGTGATATTCCCAAGTTTGGCAGCGACACGAGAAATATTAGGTAACAGGTATCCACCCTAATGTCTGGAGCAGGTTTGAGTCGAGTAGCTTTGATGAAAATGGTGCTAATCAGTAATGTTATTCATTTTCACCACGTTTCGCTGTACTTTCACCTTTAGCTTTGGTTTAAATTATTTTCATTTCCTTCATTGTTTTCCCCAAAAATGAACAAGAACGAACACTTTGAGAGTGCAACACCCGCTCCCACCAAGTGGTATGAGGACAATATTTTACTTTGCTCTGTGACCCTCACCTTGAACGGAATACTCTCAAAATCGTATTACTTCATTTTTGCCGATCCCTTGACCCTTCCGACAACACTGACGCAAATCAGATGAGAATTCTTTGAGCTGACTTTATCCAGTGACCTTGTCATCAGATCTTTCCCTATGATCTTCACCTTTGATTGTTCACACACACACACACACACACACACACACACACACACACACACACACAAAGCTTTGTATTTGCTGTTCCTTAGCCTTTCTACCAAGTTTGGTTAAAAGTGGGTAAAACTGAATTATTTTCTTGCACACACACACACACACACACACACACACACACACACACACACAGCCCAAAACAACACCCACTCTTGTTCCAAGAATCCCGGGGGCAAGTAATCGAGATGTGACGCCCCCCAAAGCTTTGATTCACGTTCTTTGCATTTGGGAAAGTGGTACCAGACATCACAAAACAAAATCGGTGACAGAATCATAATAATGATAATTTTTCAAAATGGGCACGTTCACAATCTCAGGTGTTGCCAATGATCACCAGGTAATTTAATTACGACCTCGTTCATTTACTTCTACTCCCAGCTCACACAGCCATATATTTTCTAAAATCCCTTCCATGATATTTAGTGATGAAGAGTACATAAATTCTTCAGTACCGTAATCACTGGTTATTATACCAGTTTCCTAAATATGATTTACTTTGTAAAGTACTGCTGAACAGTTACTAGAGTGCATAAAACAAATGGTCCGTTAGCATTCATCACACTCTATTAGAAGTCTTGCTGCATGTCTACTTTGAAATGCTTATCATTTAGATATCAAAGAGATCAATGTTTCACCTGGCATATGCTGAAGAGAATGTACCGACTATACGTTTTTAAAACGGCGCATTTTATGAAGCCGAAATCATGCGAGTACGAAGCCACCTACCGAAATCCTAAGTACCGATGCTTCCAGGAAGACAAGAAAACTTAGCGCAGGGGTGTGCATACAGTCTTCATCTGATTCCTATAAATCTGCAGCCAATCGACTTCATGCTAATATTATATATAGACATATATGTCTGAAAGTGTTATTTGATTAAAACTATAATAAAAGACATGACTGAGAAAGTAAATAATCGGTTTTAAGGTACGAAGAATATTAATTTTGTTCCGACGGTTGAGTTTTGTTAGTTTAGTGATTCTCTTTGTCGTAATGAAGCTTCTTTTCCTCATTTTATTAAGTAAATATTTCATAAAACAATACTTATGAACAAAGTGATAAAGGAAACATTTACACAACAGTAATTTAGTTGACCACATTTTTCAAATTAAGTTAACAGGTGAAGACTGGTAAATTTTACGAGTTTGTGAACTCTCCTATTCATTTTCATCACTTAATTGGCAAACTCTGCTTATTGAAGATCAGTCAAATAATAACACCGAATAGGCCCTAGAACTATTTATAGTACTTCTGGCATTTTCAATATCAAATGTGATTACCGAGAAAATGTACTTAACATGGTCTTGTTTTTATGTTTTTCATTGGGATTCCAAAGAGGCATAATTTATATCAGTATAGGTTCAATAATTCTACAAAACTACATGATTAAAGGTTGCAGGTATGGAAAGAAACTTCGGTTGTTTGCAAGTTTTCTGACGAAAGGGTGTAGAAGTCACGATCAACTGCCATGAAACTTTCAACAACATTGCAATTTATGTCATTCGTAATACGGCCACACGATTTTACTGGACTTAGAAACACGTTTAGTTGTGATGAGGTTAACATGGCGTAGTTTTTATTTTTGTGACATCTTTCTTCTGCAAGGAGGGCTATCCTGCAGGAAAAATTCAGTAAAGTTCAGGGTTGGTTTGGATCTGCAGCTAGTTATTAACAAATCACAAACGTAATACTAACAGAACAACCAGTCACTAACAACACTACAACAGACCATGCAGAATGCAATAACAGATCACCATGTAATAACTGAAATGAAACTGAATAAATTAATCACTATTCTGGCCGAGATTTGAACTCAGGCCCTCGCCCTTGAGTGGCGAGTACATTACCACTGAGCCAAAGAGAGAATCCCCACATTGTCTCTGGGCAACGCTGGCTTTTATACACCCCATTACATCACTCTTTTCTCCCCCTAGTGATTAATTGGTCAGTTTCGCTCTCCCACATGGTAGCGTAGCATTGGAGGCCACCACCGGGATGTAAGGCTGTCAACACGACATATGACCCTCAAGGCCCTTACCTCACATCCCACACTGCTGCCGACCAATGTAATAACTGAAATGAAACTGAATAAATAAATCACTGTTCTGGCCGAGATTCGAACTCAGGCCCTCTCGCTTGTATCGCGCGCACGTTACCACTGAGCCAAAGAGAGGATCCCCCCCTTTGCTTCTGGGCAACGCGGGCTTTTGTACACCCCATTACAACCAAAACAACAGCCTTAGCAACAGGTGACCCAATCGCTAATAACACAAACAATAAATCACTGAAATACAACAAAAAATCACTTGAACACTAAACACATATCAGACATTGGCAGCTAAGTCTTAAAAACTGCTCAATCAAACCCCAACAAGACATCACACAAGCAGTAAGAAAAGGTAACTAAATCAGTAGCAACAGGTCAATAACAATATCAATAAAAGATCACTGAAATAATAACAGATCACTGTAACAGTAAAACAGATCACGTAAACACAAAGAGCAGACCAATGAACAACACCAACAGTACACCCTCATACAAAAGCCTCGACAGTGGATGTCTAAAGCAGCAAAACTAACACCAACAATACGTTGACAGTGACGGTACTTTTGCCACACCGAGGGAAGGTACACATGCATAACTGTCAGCCACCAAAAGAAAAGACACGGGTAAAACATATCTGGTGAGACAAAAGGTCGCCGACATATGCATCCGCTCGCTTTGTACTACCCACTTTCATATAAAGAATTGTTATTGTATTTGTAAACTCTCCTAAGAGTAAATTATTTCTTTTATACAAGTTTGTATAAAGGCAACCAATTGCTTTACAGTCAAATTAGACTCAGTACTGAAGCAAAAAAGTATGTAAATAATTAAGAAATAAATAAAAATAAACGAATAAAGAACTTTAATGGTAACAGTTAACCCTTGTGGGAACCTGTCAGATATTGTTTAGGATTCTTTGAAAATATGACCCATGGTGCCGTATTTATGGGGGATCCTGAGTGATTTATAGGATCAGCAAGCATCCATAACAAGTGACTAGTATCACAAATCCATTTCTTTCTTACTTTAATATTCACTATTTTGTGAACTGTTGGGAAGAAGGTGAAAGCAAACATATGTAACTCCAATCTGATCCACATCTTAACAGTTTTTTTTTTTTTAATACGGTCTCCAGTGCTGTATTCGTAAATTTTCTTATGTTTTTTTTTTCTTATGCAAGGAAGATGGAACTAAAGGCCAGGAGCCCGTGAACCGTTCCCTCCAAGAAAAAAACAAAAACAATACAAAAGAGCCCAATTCAAGATCCGTTCATTTCGAGATGTCTGGACACACTGCATTTGAAGAAGTGGAGATAATAGGAAGTAGGAAATACAGACAGAGGAAGACAGTTCCAGAGTTGGCCAGTTGCACAAATGAAGGACTGGGAGTAACGCTTAACTCTTGCATTAGAGAGCTGGACAGAAAAGGGATGAGAGTTTGTTGCTAGACGGGTGCTACGCTCCCGTCGTAGAAGTGGAAGGATGCAAGCAGACAGTTCAGAGGAAGAGTGACCATTGAAGCAGCGATAGAACAGAGAAACAGATGCAACAGAGCGGCGAAGAGACAGAAATTGAAGGAAGCCAGTAAGAGGAGGAGAGTTAATGAGACAAAAGGCCTTTGGCTCCACCCTATTGAGAAGAGCTGTATGTGGAGAGCCTCCCCACACATGAGAGTTGTACTCCACATAACAACAGAGTTGTATTTTGTATAACAATCGATTTCTTTTTATTTTCATCTATACTCCCCACCCAAAGTGGAATAAACTTTACGGTAAATTATTATGACTAAGCAATATGAATTCTGATCAATTATTGCTGTGGAAACATATTGTTACGTCCTTGTCCCACACTGCCACAGGCTTCAACAGCAGTAGTTCTGTATAAGAAACATGTAACCCAGTGAATCATTCCTTGTAGGGCCAACCTTCCAATGTACACAAGATCAACACGGGGGTCATGGTAACACCGACTTCTCGCGTTCGTTATCTTTATATTCCAAGTAATTACACTGTCTACTTGCCAACCAAACTCAACTAATTTCACAAGTGCCAGAGCTACACTAACTAAACAAGGGCCACACGTGAACTGACTGAACTGCTCTCTTCCCCGTCCTTTTTATAACCTTCCTTGCTACTCGAACATTCCAGGTACTGCAAGTAGCAACAGAGTTCTAAGTCGGAGACATCCAAAATATTCCAGAGTTTCCTTACAATACGTAGCACCCTAAATGTTTTAGCATATAAACTGAAATTAAACCTGACTATTACATAATTTAATAAACCATTCCATTTCCATCATCCAATCCTATGTCGTCCCATTAGGAACGTAGGAACCCGGGGCAAGGCAAGTTGGTCCTGACATTCAAGATGAGAGTGACCAGTCTCACTCATCCCTGAGTGGCATTACGTGAGCAATAAACCCCAATCATCCCTTGGATATAAACCCACACAGGCTCAATCTGATTGGAGCACCTTAATTACCCACTAAACCACCCTGCGCCATAATTTGGTTATATGGTTACCACCGAGCATAGTAAATGGTTTTCTGGTGTACAGGAAACCATTTGGTTTGTCACTTAGTGTAGTTATCCACAGGCAGAAGAGGAAAGAATGAAGGCAAGAAGGACAGAGAGGGAGTGTAAAGAAAGACACAGAGAGTGAAGGAACGAAAGACAGAAGTGGAAGGATGGACGAGAGGAAAGGGCAGACACCCAAAACAGCGCTATATCGAGTGAGCGGATGGTGAGCGCCCCCACCTACCACAACTTTAAGAAACAGTCATCCAAATAAAGCTTTACAGAGAGGAAAAAAAATGCATAATTTTACAAAATACATCCACTCACCAGTAGGCTACCAGGTAACTCAGACTAGCAACTGAAAATGTGTGAATTATCAAGAATTTCCCACTACCATCTGGCTAGCACTCCTACTTCTTAACACTACCCACTCCCTAGTCCTTTTGTTGTCCCAACAAAACAACACAATACTGTGTTAAGAAACATAATCCTTAATCCTAACAAAACAATTATACACAAAATATTCCTTCACCTTCTCAAGTCTTCTATTATGCAGCTTCCAACAAAATCCCTGCTCCTCCACACAGTCCACTCTTCCTGGAATGACTTAGTCCTCTTCCTAATCCATTTCTTCCCTAGGGAAACTATCACCATCGTCTTGCGCTTCAGCTCCCTGGTCCTCCTTAGCATCATCATCTGTGGATGTGCACGATTTCTCGAAGACATCCCACTTCTACTGTCATGATCCAAGGTACTGCCAAAGATGATACATATGTACCAACTTTGGGTGTGACTTCCTGCCTCCCCAAATCCAGTATGTTACATCTGACAGGTGCTCCATCACAGTGCAGGGCCCCTTCCATGGGCTCTGCAGGTTTGGTGACTGTTCCTTCTTCCACTGAGGACTGTACAGCCAAAATCTGTCACCATCCTTGAAGCCCAACTCACTTGCTTTGGCATCAAACTTGCACTTCGTCACTTCACCTGAGAACTTTAAGGCTCCTCAAACTTAATGATGTACCTCAGCCAGTCTTTCCTGGAGATGTTTCACATGGTTGGAGGTGTATGTAAGCTGTTCTTCACCAGGTGGCATTCCAGTTAACAAATTGGCAATTGTAACTCGTGGCCCAACATCACTTTTGCAAAGGTGAGGCTGGTAAACTCGTGGGATCGAGACCAATATTCCATCAGCAATGCAGGTACTTTCTGACCCCGTTCTGTCTGTCCCTCTACACAGTATTTAGCCAGCTCTTGTCCCAGGGTCTAATTGAATTTCTCCACTATCCCATCTGACTGTGGCCTTAATGGAGTTGTCCTGGTTTTTCTGATCCCCAGTAACTTGCAGCACTCACGGAACACAGCAAACTCAAAGTTCTACCCTGGTCTGAATGTAGCTCTTGCAGATTCCCAAAATAACAAAAGAATTGGTCAACCAACACCTGAGCAACAGTTAGTTTCTTGAGCTGGGATAGCATAGGCTTCTGGCCACTTAGTGAAGTATGGCCCAGGAGCATTAAAGACACACCTGGGAAAAAAATTCGAGAAAGCGGACCTTTTTGTTTTTTTTTAGGAAAGCTACATAGAAGTCTCCTAAGTCAAAATCAATAAACATTCTAAATATTCCACGTACGCTAACCGTGTGGGACGAAAAATTCAAGATGGCCATCATCAGCATGGGGCACGTATATAGCTTAGAGACTAAAATTCTCACTTGGTCATGTAATACCACCTTCTGTGGGTTTTAAGGAGTGATAAATCCATTTTTGCTATTATTCCAAGATTTCTATGTCCCTGATATACACAGAGAATGTGCGCCAAACGCAAAAAAATCTGAAATCTGTATTGATAATTTTACTATGAATTTATAAACTGGAGTATACCACATCAGATGTTTTTATTCTTCAGGCTGGATACAGATTGAAGTGTAGAGGCAGAAGTACACAGATGGATAGCAGACAGTGTGAATAGAACAAGATGGCAGCACAAGAACAGGATATTTGTGATTTCCGTGGTAAGCCAATCACCTCTGACCGAAGTACTGTCACGGCCTACCTTGCATATTGAACATTACTGCTGATCTGAGGGATGTGCTTGATGAAAAGCTACTATCTAAAGAGTTGCCAGTTCCGGTTCATAAATGATGCAAAGAACATTACATCATGCCATGATACATCCCTTTAACCTCTGTCTCTTCGCCACACTGTTGCATCTTTATCTCTTTTTTATTGCTACTTCAATGATCACTGCCCCTCTGAACTGTCTGCTTGCATTCCTCCACCTCAACGACGGGTGCGTAGCACCCGTCTAGCAACAAACTCTCCACCCTTTTCTGTCCAACTCTAATGCAAGAGTTAACCGTTACTCCCAGTCTCATTTGTGCAACAGATCAACCCTGGAACTATCTCCCTCTGTCTGTATTTCCTACTCCCTATGATTCTCAGTCTTTCAAACGTAGTGTGTCCAGGCATCTCGAAATGAACAAATCTTGAATTTAGCTCACCTTTGTATTGTTTTTGTTTTTTCTTGGAAGGAACGATTTTTGGGCTCCTGGCCTTTGGTTCCTTCTTTCCATTATTTAAAAAGAAAAAAAAATCCTGCCACAAACAGTTCCTGTATGTGAGTCACTAGGGGCTTTCTGTGGTCTATACTCTCGGACAACTGACCAACACACAGACCTCTGGGAATCCGTAATTGCATGTGATAGCAAACACTTTCTCACCTTTTGGAAATACTTACCACACTATTCACCATTTGCCTACACACCTGACTACCGTGAGAGAGGGTCTATATTGATACTGGAGTCGTGGCATCTATCTGTGCTAATGCAGATTGTGCAGTCAAATCAGGTGAGGACGCAGCTGCACATATCACTGGCCTGAACTACGCTAATGTTAAGCTTAAAAAGAATGACAAGGTTATCTATTGCAGCTGTAACCTGCGCTGCCACTGTCTATGGCAATGACACTGAGGTCGAACCCACACTACTCTTCATGCAGGTCACATGTGTGATAAAGAAATGATCAGATACGGAGTATCACGTTACACATGAGTTTAGGAAACAGCCACCAGCATTATCTGACAAAGGTACAATGTGCAAAAACAACAAAAGTGGTCTTTCCAAAGTGCTGAAAGCTCCAATAGTCCCAATATCCACTTTAGCTCGCAAGAGCCCATACTATGTGGTGGATAGAGCATGTTTGCTGTAAAATGTGACATGGCCTGTGGACTGCACGTATGGTGATGTGCGTGACAACTATGTGAATCACGTTATCAATAACTATGGCAAAGAATGCACTGTCTGCTTTGATGGCTACACAAATCTTACTCTGTCAACCAAGGTAGGTGAACAGAATGGCCACACTGATCCAAATGTCTCTGCAGACATAGTGTTTGATTTCAACACATCAGTCATGGGCAATCAACAATCCATTTTAGCCAATCGTGACAAGTCACGGTTAATCAGTAGGCTGAAGGACCAGCTTACATAAGAAGGCGTTGCTAGCTGTCGAAGTCAGGCTGATGCGACTACTTAATAAGTAGCACAGCATTGGCATTTGCTGGGAATATCACCCGACCTGTTGTACTTGTGGCAAAGGATACAGATCTGCTTGTCCTGCTTGTTGGCAGGGCCACAAGAGACAGTATCTACATGCAGTATGCAAGAGACTGTTTATAGCATACACAGCACCCAGCAGGCAATGCATCCACAACATATACTGATAGCACAAGCTATCACCGGATATGATGTCTCTGCCTTATATGAAACAGGCAAAAAGAAGGCCATAACAGTCTTGGAAAGCGAGGATTACAGGACGTTGGATGTGTTTAAGAAGGGCGATGCCAGCCATGAAGAGGTAGCCAGTGCAGGGGAAATATTCTTACTGAAGATATATAGCGCCAGTCCGACATGTACAACACTTGATAAGATGAGATTTGAGCAGTACATGCAGAGGATGAGCAAAGCATCCAGCAGCTTCCAGCTTCAGAACCTACCTCCCACATCCTCAAATGAAAAGTATGTCATATTGAACCCACTTCATAGTTCAGGAGTAGTTGGGCAATGTTGAGGATCTAAATCCTACTGACTGGGGCTGGGAGCTTCAAGGCTGAATGCTCAATCCCATTTTGACTTACAGACCAGTAGCAACAGAGCATGTTCTTCTTACTGAGTCATGTGGGTGTAAACAAATGTGTGGCAAGAGATGCAAATGTCAGAAAGCAGAACTGTACTGTACACCTATGTGATCCTCTTGTATTGGACAATCTTGTACTAATTCGTGCCCACCTGATGGAGAAGATAATGAGCCCCCATGCTAAAATTGTGACCATAACTAGTTATGATAATTTAGAAGTACTGTAGTTCAATAATTACTGCTGGCAAGAGTTAGCGCTGTTTGTTGACTTTAAATGTGTTGACTTTACCATTTTGCTAAAACAGTAAATTACCTTGATCATCATCTTGAACATTCGTCAATAAATCAATGAAATAATGGTAAAAAATGTTTTCTTATACCCAAAAACCCTTAAAATGAGGTATTTCATAACCATCTGTGACTTCTGGATCCAAAGCTATATAAGCATCCCATGCCATTGGTGGCCATCTTGGATTTTCGTCCCACCCGGCTAGCTCACGTAGAATGTGTGTGGATTTTGACTTAGCATGCTTCCAAGCAGCTTTCCTGAAAAAAAACATCTTTCTCATTTTTTTTCCAGTATCCCTTCGAATTTGAGCTAATGCTCCTCTCCTAGTAGTCCATGACAACACATATATACTGGTTTCCCTTTTCAGTGACTGGCAGAGATCCAGCAATGTCCACTGTGACTCTTTCCACTGGTGCACCCACTTGGTACAGCTGAAGAAGGGCGCAACCACGTTTCTTGAATCCCTTCCTGGCACAGCATGCATGACAGGCCTAACACCACTCTTCAACATCATGATCCATGTCAGTCCAGCAGACTGTCTGTTGCAACCAACTAAGCGTTTTCTTACTCCCAGGTGACTACAAGTGATCTGGTTATGGGGCTCTCCTAAGACCTCAGACCTCATTTTCTTAGAAACCACCAGTTGCCAACATTTACTGAGGCCATCGGGTGTCTCCCACCAACACTCCAGTAGTCCACTGTTCAAGCTAAGGTCCCATTGACTCCAATACCTCCAAGCTGCGGGGCCAAACCTGGAAACTTCTTCCCAAGATGGTCGCACTGAACTCTGCTGCAGCCACTCTAGCACTGGCTGTCAATCCGTGTATTCCATCTGCACCCTCTTCAGGCCTTCTTCAGCTGACACTGGCCCTGGCACTGTAGTATGACTGCAGTTCTCACTAAGATTTTCTTTCCTACTATGCTGCTTGCAAACTGGATCACAAGGCCAATGACCCAGGCTGTCAGGATTGCTATGTTCCTGCCCAGGATGGTCTTGCACCTCAAGAGCTGTACCGGTCCACCTTCCCAAGCCAGTGTACCAGTTACCCTTCTGGTTCTGTAATGTCTTCAGCCACTTGAGTGCTGCATGGTCCATCCTGATGATGAAGTACAACCCATACAAGTAGTGATGGAAGAAGTCAAGGCATTTCATCACTGCCAAGAGCTCTACAGGTCACACAGTAGTTTCGCTCTGGTGGGACGAGCTTCTTACTGAAATACGCCACCACATACTATTTGTCATCCTTCTTATGTGACAGAACTCCACCAGTGTCGTGGTCACTAGTGTCAAAGTCCACGATGAATGGTTGACTCTGATCTAGGTAAACCAACGCTGGAGAGCTTGTCAATGAATCCTTGAGTTCAACAAAGGCCTTCTGAGTCATTGCAGTCCACATAAACTGCCTCTTTCCTAACTGACTGTTCAGAGTGCAGCTATCATTGCAAAGTCCTTGACAAAACGCTGATAGTAAGTACACAGACTCAGGAAACTCTGTAACTCCTTCACACAAGTTGAAACTGGCCAGTTTTTTACAGCTGCCACCTTCTCTGAATCAGGATGGATGCCATCCTTGCCTACAATGTGTCCCAGGCACTTCACTTCCTTCTGGATCAAGAAGCACTTCTTGGAGTTCCGCTTGACGTGCACAGCTCAGATCCTACTGAAAACCTCTGACATCCTCTCCATTTCCTGGTCAAAAGTCTGTTCAAACACAATCACATCATCAAGACAGATGAGAGATGTCTGCCAGTGCAGGCTTTCTAGTACTCTATACATGTAGTGATCAAAAGCAGCAGAGGTGTTGTACAGGCCAAATGGCATCACTTTGAGTTGCCAAAAACCCTGTCCATATGAAAAGCCTTTTTTCTCCTTGTCATTTTCTGCGACCTTCATGTGGTGATATCCTCCTTTCATATCTAGGGTGGAGAACCACTTGGCACCTGACAGAGCATCCAGTATGTCATTATTTCTTGAGAAGGGGTATGCATCCTTCTCTGTCACTTCGTTTAGGGCTCAGTATTAAATACAGCACCTCACTGAGCCATCCTTCTTCCTTACCAGTACAACTGCTGACACCCAAGGACTCCTGGTCTTTTCTATCACTCGTTGAAGATTTTTCATCATCCTTTCCATTTCCTGTCATTGGGCTAGTGCCATCCTCCAAGTGTGCTGTTAAATTAGGCTGTGATCCCTGGTGTAGATACAATGTTCCACCAGATCTGTGCATCCCAGGTCTAGGTAAAAGTCATCAGCAAACTTCAGTAGCCGTTGCCTTAATTGTAGCACTTGTAAGTCATCCAGGCACTGGCAACTCCATGAAAACAGGTCTTATAAGTGGTCTGGAAGATTCTCAACTTCTTTGACTACACTCTTTTTACAGGCCTCCCACTGATGTCACTTAGGGTCCACTGCCTGGAACAGTCCCACTATTTCTCCCTCATTGATCTTCTGTGCCTCAAGGGAGAAATTGGCCACCACAAATGGCACTTCACCTGCGCCTGTCTCCACCAAAGTCGTCCCCACCAACACTCCAGCTTTTGTCTTGCACCATCCATCAGGATCCACCACCCCTAGACAGTTGTCAGAAAAGCCACTCACCATACATTGGTGCGATGGTTTTGATCTTGTGGGTATCATTGTAGTATGCAGCACCTTCATCTCGCCATGAACTGGTACATCTCAGTGCCATGTTGGGAACTGACTTTCCTCAGACCTTGAGCTTTATGGATCTGAAGTCCAGCTCACATTCCACGAACATCAGATAGCCCAGACCAAGAAGACAAGGATCCTCTGTGTCGGCCAAGTACATTGGAACCATAGGCTCTTGCCCTTCCACTTCAGTCCAGACATGCAAGGGTCCCCTCAGTTCTGCGCAGTGCCCAGATATACCACACAATTGTTCCAATGACTCAGTCAGGTACCAATGACGTAACACATCAGGTCTTACAAAAGTCTGCTCTGAGGCTGAATCAGTCACCAGGGAACTCTTGCCATCTATTTCTCCATCTACTCGCACACTGTCAATTGAAGTTCTCCTGCATTTTCTCGGAGGTGAGGCCACTTGGGAAAAAACCTCTGGTTGTTGTCCCTTAACACTAGTCTTTACTAGTTTTCCACTTCTTTCTTGTCTTCTGCAGCCTTCTTCTTATCCTCCCTTTTCTTTTTTGGACAATCAGAACTGAAGTGCCCCACCTTACCACATGTCCAACACCCTTTTGTTGCAATTACAGATTTCCTTGCACTGTTCTGTTCTTGCTCCTTCTTCCACTTATCACAATCCTCCTCCTTGTGTCCTGGCTTCTCACAGAACCAGCAACCCCCTCTGATCTTCTCCTGCTCCCTCTTCCACTTGTAGCAGTCCTCTTTCTTATGTTCTGGCTTCTCACAATACCAGCAATTTCCTTCAAATTTACCGCTTCACGTACCTGCCCTTTTCTGGCTTTGAATCCTGCACTATGTCCTGTCTGTAAACAGGATGAACTGGACCTGACATAGGACTCCAAAGCCCTGGCTAGTGCCTCGTGCATGCTTTGTGGTTATGCCTTCTTCATTTGCACTTTAAACTCCGCACTATCAAGAGCATCAATGAGCTGGTCCCTCAGAAGGATAGCCAACAGGTTAGGTGCTGCTCCAGGGTATGCCTTGTGTGCCATACTCTCCAGGCCCTGAGCACACTGCTAAAGGGATTTGCCTCAAGCCAGTACACGGCTCTGGAATCTTACTTTATAGGCCTCAGTCTGGTACATGGTCCTGTATCTGCACTCCAGCATTTCTAACAAGGAAGGGTAACTGTTCCTCTCCGCCATTGACATATGGCCAAGAATCTCCATTGAGGCTAGTAGCAAGCTGCATTGTCCTCTGCCTATCATCCCCAACCATCCTTTTCTGCAAGTAACTCAACCTGCACATGATAAGCTGATAAGCTTCCCAAGATACTTTACCATCAAATTCGTTAAGTTTCTTTTTAACTGGACCCCAATATAGCCATGCACCTCACTGGTTTGGGGCCTAAAAACTGAGACATTATTATTATGTCCAGGACTCAAAACTTCTGCCCTCTGAGTATTCATCTCTATAATGCTACCATTAGATGCTTGGGACTCATCAAGATTCACCCTAAACCGTCCATTTTTTAAATATGTTCCCTGTACACTAACCTGAGGTTCAGCAGTGCAAGATTTCTCTACAGTCTCAATTCTTTCATTAATAATCTTTAACTGGTCATCTACATGCTGTCTGCACTCCATCACGCTATTACTCATCTCAGGCTTCTGCTGCTGTAGCACCTCCTCCTTCAATTGCTGCTGTTCTTTTAGTTCCCCCTTGAAACCATCTAGCTGTCCCTGAGTCCTTAGTTGTAACTTCTTCTGTTGCTCCTGTAATGCCTCTTGAAGCCGTTCATGTCGTTCTTCTGTTCTTCACTTTATGCTTGTAGTTGTTCTCAGAGTTCTTTGTTGTGCTCTTTCTGATCCTCACTTTGTGCTTGTAGTAACTTCCTGATTGCAGCCAGAGATGCCTCCATCTGCATAAGGCTGGCGTCTTATCTGTGCACCTTCCAGCTCCATGTCAAAGATTTGACTCACTGCAGCACTTTTCTATCCCAACTCCCAACACCACTTCTTACACTCTCATCCCACACTGCCACAGACTCCAACACCAGTAGTTCAGTATAGGAGAGACACGGCTCTTCTTACAGGAAGATGCATTATTGGTGCTCGCGAAAGTTTTCTTGGATATTTTCCCCTCCTTTGCCTTTCGGGATTAGATCAGTGACTCTATAATTTGGGAACATTCTGCCTGTCTTTGTATCAGAGGGAACAGTGGCTTGGCAATGTGTCCTACCCAGCAGCAGTTGGGCACAAAGAGCGGGAGAACAAGACAGAGAATATGGAGAGTATGGAAGGGTGAGTGACGGTAACTAGGAATGTACCAGCTTGAGTGAGGTGGCTGGGAGGAGAAAAAAGGACACCAATACCATGAAGATATGTGAGGGAGAGTGAAAGACTGACCTGGAAAGTGTAAGGAACTGACAGAGTTCGAAGGAGAAGGAGACTAGGAAGAAAACAGAGAGTATACAAGGGAGAGTGAGAAAGTAAGTAGAAATTACTGAATCAGGCAATTAGGAGGTGGAGTGGCAGACCGAGAAGATAATGCACTGGTTCGTTTCCTTACGGGAGTGAGAGAGAGAGAGAAAAATCAGAGTGTGTATGAGAGACATGGTTAGGAGGAATGGTTGGGAGGAGGACAGGGAGACTGAAAAGAGTACAGACATAGGGTATGAGAGGATGTAAGGGAGAAGGAATTAGTGAGGTGGTTGAGAGGAGGAGACTGTGAGGAGGAAGACGAGAGACAGTAGAAGTGACCGCTATACCATGATGTGACTGCCAGCATCTCATTTAATAATGCGGAATTAAATCCTCGGCACACTACAGATGAATTAAGTAGTTGTTTTATTATGGCTCTTCCAGAAGTGCTTCAGTGAGATTAACGGCTTTGGTCCAAGTGCCAGGGGGTTGCCTCTTCCCTTCAGGCTAACAGTGAGGTGGGGTACTTTGATTACAATCATGTGACAAGTTTAGTCAATTTTTACCTCTTGTGGTACAGTGGTATGCTGCCCGGCTGTCATCTGATAGCCTGAGGTTCGATCCTTCGCAAAGCACTGGCAGGTTAAGAAGTTATCAGAATTTATGTTTTAAGAATACACATGTCAATGCTCCAAATGCGCAATACAGTACTTCGAGACTGATTAATTAACATATAGATATACACAGTTGTAAACATATACTTTGTTCACTGGCTTTGTTAGTTCTTTTTATGGGCTGGGGCACTAACCCACCACCAACCCTTTTAGTCGCCTCATACGACAAGCAGGGATACTGGGGGAGTATTCTTGAAACCCTCCTATCCCCAGGGGCAATCGGATGAATGGGAGTTGCAAGGTTTGGTGAATGTGTTTGGGACAGTGTGTAAGAAGAGGAATCTGAAAGTTAATGTAAACAAGAGTAAAGTTATGGTGTTTGAGAGGAATGAAGTCACAGAATGCACAGTGACGTTGGTTGGTGAGGATATGGAGAATGTGAGTGCACTCAAGTACTTGGGTAGTGTGAGGAGTAAGGATGGAAGTTTGAGGGATGAAGTGTGTGAAAGGGTACAGCAAGGAAGGAAGGTTGTTGGTTCACTGAAAGCGGTGATGAGAAATAGGAAGGTGAGTATGGAAGTTCAGAAGTCACTGCATGATAGTATTGTGATCCCTACCCTGACGTATGGAAGTGAGGTGCGGACCTTGCTAGAGGGGAACAAGTCAAGAGTGAGAGCAGTGGAAATGAGATAACTGAGAGAAGCATGTGGAGCGACATGGAAGGGCAGGTTGACGAATGAAGAAGTGAAAGAACGTTGTGGGGTGGATGTGGATGTGATTGAGAAAATTAGGAGAAATACACTAAGGTGGTTTGGACATGTGGAGAGAATGAAGAATGAAAAACTGACTAAGAGGGTGTATGGGAGTGAAGTGGAGGGAGAGAGGGGGAGGGGGAGACTGAGAATGAGATGGAGGGTTGGAGCTGAGAGATATATGAGGGACGGGGGAGTGAGTTGGGGGGAGGGCAGTCAAATGGTGGGTGACAGCGATTTGGAGGCGTTTTGTCTGCGGCCACCCTTTGCGGGATTAGGGCGTCGGGCTATAGATAGACAGATAGATAGTACACATATGCAAATGTGGTTACAGACAGATCTACCGACACAGACACAGATATCTATAGATAGATTTAAAAAGCATTCCCAGTGATCATTGTCCATTCGGTGTAATGCCACTTCTGACTTAACTCTCCCAAAGCGTGACCAAGAACTGGAATAACACTTGAGAGACTGACAGTAAGAAACATAGACAGAGAGACAGACAAACGGATAGACAGATGGAGAGAGAAATAGACAGATAGATAAACAGGCAGACAGACAGAAAGAACTATGCAAATAGCCTTTCCTGTTAAATGCTAAAGCAATCCTAGTCATTTATTTAGAAGTGTGACCGACAGACAAATAATCAAAGACATGCAGAAATACAGCAAAGAGATAGGAATATAAACTGACAAATACAGACATGCAGATGGACTGAGATACTGCGGACAGACAGGCAAGCAGACAGAGATATAAAGCAGAAAAAAAGCAGATAAAAATAGGCAAATGGGCAGATACAGAGAGACAGACGGAGATACAGGCAGAATGACAAGCAATCAGATATACAGACAGGCAGACACATATCAACAGATACAGTCACGGACGGATATGGACAGACAGACAGACAGACAGACAGACAGACAGACAGACACACACACACACACACACACACACACACAGANGATACAGGCAGAATGACACGCAATCAGATATACAGACAGGCAGACACATATCAACAGATACAGTCACGGACGGATATAGACAGACAGACAGACAGACAGACAGACAGACACACACACACACACACACACACACACACAGAGCAGGGTAGTGCCGTAACTCCGGGAGCTGTGTGACCATGATTCCTGATAACAGTGTTGACACTCACTTATTTAGTGCACTTTCAGTCACAGCCGGGTTGGAAGCACACACACACACACACACACACACACACACACTGCTGCATTTGCCTTAAATCACTGCACACCTGCGCCTTTAAGCTTGTACTGGTATCGTAACATGGAAGAAAGATCAGTGATAGTTTAAAACTGATTCGTTATACCATCCACTTTTAAAGCTTAATTACTGTACTGCTATTCTTGCTAAAAATCCATCCACCCATCATTCTTGCTAAAAATCCATCCACCCATCATTCAATCCTGTGTTGGCCCATCAGGAGAGTAGGGATCTGAGTGTAGGCTACTCATTTCCGATATTTAGGGCAAAGATGATCAGCTTCACTTGCTCTAGAATATTATTAAGTGAGCAATGAAGTGCAACTCTCCTATACAGGCTCAACTGGTTGCAGCGCCTTAATCCATCAAACCACAAGGCAACATCTGGTTATAATCACCACCTAGGTAATAAATGGTTTCCTGGTTTAAAGGAAACCATTTGGCCCGTCACTCAGTACTGAGTTAACAAAAGGCAACACTACATCACGTGTTACAGCTGATAATAACTACTACTTGCCACTGACAAATGCAATAGTTCGCCTGCCCTAATTTGGCAGAGATTTTCTTCATTTTGCAGCCAGATTTCCGTGACTCAATGAGGAAAAACAAGACAATGTTTCGGCTCCCCTTCATTACATAACATTTCTTCATGAACTGCACCATACTCTTGTATTATTCTCTCGTTATATTTTGTTAAAATTCAATATTCTCTCTCTCTCTCTCTCCCTCTCTCTCTCTCTCTCTCTCTCTTTCTCCGAGCACAAGTGCGGCCCCGAGCGGATCCTAGGGGGCCCGACGGAGCTTATGTGTGGACCTGAGAGGATACCTGGGAGCCTAAAGCGTGCTCTTCAGCCGTGGGATGGAATAGTAGGGAGTGCTGGCATTATTCTAGCATAGGTGTCTGCCTAGCTTGATGCCTGTTCCATCACATTATGAATTTTACAGACTTCGCAACATTCCTTCCTTTGCTATTTATGCTGTACATTACAGTTTAATATCCTCATGTGTGTTTTTGATACAAACCATGTCGATTCCAAAGAAATATCAATAGCATACAAGAAAATACGTAGGTGTAACGTGCAAACAAATCCCCAAGGAAGTTGTGCCCTCTGTCTCAGTTCAGCTTCATAAGCAAGGGTCGTAGGACTATATTCTAAGTGGCTTAGGAATCTTCGCAGCACGTCTTCGTTAGCGATTTGTCGCGCACATTTCATTTTCAACACCCTTGCGTTTATTATTGATATTTCATAATATTTACGTGCTTTGCTTTAAGATATACAACTGGGTACTGAGGTCCAATGTTCAGATGAATTAGTAAGGAACAGGTGTTACGAAATCTTCAAAGGCACTTTGAATACAGCCCTGTGTCTCAGTACATGTTCCATGCAAGGATCGTATTTTCCCAGACTTAAGAGGCTCCCCTGTACCTCTTGTCTGCCAGCCACTGTCAGACTTTCACAAGAGTACGAACACTGTGTGGAGGTGGAAAGAATAAAGGGCTAATAATTATCGTTGTTTTTAATCACTTTACTATGAGACGTACATCTTAAGATGAATACGTACTTTTTAGAATGAAGCAAGTCGTATGGAAAAGTAAGAAAAAAAATCACTGTGTTGAACAAATTCGTGGACAGATTATAGTCTCTTTTATTAATAGAAGCAGAAAAATATCGTTTGGTGATTACACGAATAACGCAAACGAAATATTGAATGTTCCTAGCAAAATCCTCGCCTTGTGGGTCATATTCTAAGTGGTTCAGGATATTTTACACCACTTCGTCCTTGATGGCTTATTCTGCACATTACACCTGTCTTCTTGTACTTTACTTATACAAAACAATGTGTATATTAGAATTATATAACGAATCTTGACACAATGATGCAAAACAATTCACGAAGTAACAGGTGCTTCCTTATTCCATATATATTCCACATAAAAATTGGGCCAATGTTTGTTCTTGATTTAATGTCTGTTCCATCTTATCTCGGTCATAAGTGAAGACAAAGGTCGTACTCTCGTAGGTTTATGTGACCCTACCACCTCTTCCTTGCCCATATTCCTCACTGTGACTGGGGGTGACAATTTTTCTTGCTATCTCCTGACGATTGTAATCAGCTCGAGTGGATTTGTCACGCTGAAATGGTTACACGCAAGCTTAAAATGTCCCAGTTATTACAAGGGTCCTCTCCTATGAAAATTTGAACTGCCCAATGGCAAAAGCAACATATTAAAAAGGATGTCATCTAGTTATATAATGTACCCTTCCACCAAGACAGCCTGGGTGTTTTGCAAAGTATGAGTCCTCCTATTCGTCTAATTCTGTTTCAAAATTAAGGCAATGCTCGTGGTCTGCGAAATAAGTATACTGAATAAGAAATTTTCACCGGTGTTGATAACTATGGTAAAACTAGTGTTACCGAATTGTCATATGATGTAATACTGAAGAAAAATGCTTTTTAGCAGAATACAATTAGCCAGTGTGTGTGTGAGTAGTTATTGATATTTGTGAGGGCCTGAATGAAGTCTAGTCCTAAAAGTCTCAGGTGCAGGTTGCTGATGCCATCCGGCTCTGTGCTTGTAGAGCTCCTTGTTTTCTTGATAACGGTATGCACATGTTCTGGAGTAAAGAGGGTTGTATTGTAATCGAGTGGAAAGGGCTACCTACATCGATAGGGCTGTTTCTCAGGCTTGGTGCGTGTTGGTGTTAAGTAACTGATGCATGCATCGTGGTTTCCGAGTATACTGCTTGCTCTGAAGGAAGGGATGTGTTGGAGGTGGTGGAGGCTTGGGTCTTGAAAGTGCATGCTCGTGATTAAGTGATACTTTTAAATATTTTGTAGAGCCGAGAGGGGTCTGTGGAGTGACTGAGTGTTGTTACAAAGGCCTTCTAGTTTCTCATTTTCTTTGTACTAATTTTGTTGTTGATCTCGCTGTTTAATTCTTGGAGACTTGTGATGCTGTCCTGTGTGTATGGAAGAGGTGAGTTATATTTAAGCTTTTCACATTGTTTTATAAGGCGTGCAATCTCTGGTGTAAAGACTGGGTTGTAATGTCTTGTGGAATGTGGTGTTTGTCTGCGTTGAGTATGATGTTAAACTTTGTAATGTGTCTCTTACTGTTGGTGATGGGACTTTTCCTTATTGTGCTGATGTGTCGTTCTGTGTCTTCGGTGAGTTTTGTCCATTCTGCTTTCTTGCAGTTTGTGTATGTGAGGTGTAATTGCTCTGGTTTTGATTGTGCTTCTGTACTGATAAAGCTGAGGGAGATGATTTATAGTGAGTTAGGGTTCTGTTTGACAAGTGGCATTGAGTGCGTGTGCTGGCGCACAGAATGCAATGTCTGGGAAGGAGAGGGTGCGGTGTGCCTGGTTTGACATGAGAGTGTATTGTGGGGTGTCACTGAGAATGTACATTTTATTGAGTCGTGACACAAGAGGTCTAGGCAGTTGTTTTTTATTGTACTTGCAACAGGCAGTGTTTTAACCTAAAATCCCCAGCAATGACAGGGTTAGGGGTCTGTGTCAGGGGGAAGAGCTGAAGGTGGTAATGTGCTGGTACAGCACTGGAGGTGTCAAAAGGAATGGAAATGTTAAAAATGTTGACTTCTTGTTTGTGTTCAGATTTGACACTGAGTGACTGTATTTGTAGTACTGTGTCTTTCTGGAAGTGACTGTGTTCTTTGTGTTTTGTCTCTGTGGAGGGCTGATGGGTGAATATGGTACATTCAGTTCGACCTGCTCCGCGGCCTTCAGTCCTGTCTGAGTGAGTGTATGAGTAGAGTCCGATTTGGGGGGCCTCTTGATTGTGTGCCTGTTTCGTTTCTTTTAGGAGTGCTCCATGTATTTTGTGGCCACGAGGGAATTGTTCTGTTTCTTTCTTTTTTTATTTTATTTTTTTTAGGCCATATGTGTTTTCCAGTAATATGAATATATATGATTTTCAGGCAGTATGGTCTGATACGTTCTGTATTGTTGGTGTAGTGCTTTTGCACTGGGAGTGGGTTGTGATGTCTGCTGTTGCGTGAGTGGGAGTAGGGTTGTTGGAAGGGGTGAAAGAAGTTGTGTTTGCAGTGAAATAACTCATTTCCACTGCTCTCACTCTTGAATTCTGTCCCTCCAACAAGGTCCAAGCTTCACTTCGACACGTTAGAGTTGGTATCACAATACTGCCATGTAGTAATTTTTTCTCTTCCATGCTCACTTCTCGGTTTCTTATCACTGCTTTCAAGGAACCAGCAACCTTTCTTCTTTGTTGTACCCTTTCGAGCACTTCACCCTCTAAACTTCCATCCTTACTCATCACGCTACTCAAGTACTTAAATGCACTCACATTTTCATTTCCTCCTCATCCAGCCTCACTGTACATTCACTGACCACTTCCCTTGAAGACCATAACTTTACTCTTCCCTACATTCACCTTTATATTCCGTTTCTTACACACTCTCCCAAACTCATCCACCAAGCCTTGCAGCTCCCCTTTGTCTTCACTTAACACAATATCATCTGCAAACAACAGTACAGGAAGTTTCCAAACACTGCCCTTTCTCATTAGGGCCGCTCCAACATCCACTGCCCTACCTTGTATCTCTTTTATAACCCCATCCATATACATATTGAACAGCCATGGAGACATGACATATTCCTGTTTCAATTCATGCATCCATTACACACTTTCTCATCATTTCATCCACACACACACACAATCAATCATTGCCTTCTGTTCATTCAGTTCAACACCCACCCTCCTCATCACTCGCCACATATACCTATGGATCCTTTTGTGCATGAAGAGGGTATTGGCTATCACCAACCCCCTCCTGGCACAAATGTTCACTAAAGCACTGCCATTCTCATCTGTCTTAACAGGCACACCCCACTCACCAACTATTCCATCCACCTTCACGTTCCCTACTTTACCATTCATATCGCCAATCAAAAACACTCTTTCATTCCTTTCAAACTTTTTCATGCATGCTTTCACATTTGTCCAGAACTCTTTTCTCACTCTGCTTGCACGATCTTGTGTTGGCGCATACACGCACACAATCACCCACATTTGTAGTCCAACTTTCAAACTTTCAATCTTACCCATACAATCTTTAAGCCAACTGATCCATACTTTCTTACATTCTCCATCCATTTGTTACTCGCAACAATACACACTCTTTCTTTTGCCCTCTCATTCTCACCTCTCCCGCCCATATACCCCATCCATACTCCCATTCTCACCTCCCCATTTAGTTTCGGTTAATCCATATACATCCACTTTCTCACCCTCAAGCACCTGAACAATCTCTCTCTTTTTCACCTCATCACTTGCACCCCTTATATTCCACGTCGCAATCCGTATCATGCCCTCTGTTCAGTCCTTAGTCATCTTTTGATCAGTTCTGGTCCGAGGCTTCTTGTTCGTATTTTTAGTTAGTTGTTTTCCGGGAAGGGGCACCAACCCTCCGCCAACCCAGTTGTTGCCATGTAGGGAACACGTGTTGGTTAGTTATAAGGTTACCATGCAGCAATGTAAATGCTTTTCTGGTTTACAGGAAATCATTTGGCTTGCCACTCAGTGTGGAGCTACCCTAAAAACAGCACCATTACACTAAGTGCTGGTGGTAAGAGAGTGGTGAGGTGTAGACACTGCAAAAACGATTGGAAGGAGGTGGGAGCTGCAAGGAGTGTCTGGCACACATCACTTTACCTCCATGAAGTATCTCCGGCTCTCAGACGTCATCTCTCTGTTCGATAATGACGACAATGCCATCTCTAAAACTCTCCCAATCGAACTATCACTCAACCCATTCCTTAAACAAGTGGGAGGTAAGGCAGGGGTGGAGTTGGCAGGGGTGGAGGTGGCAGAAGTAAGGCAGATGCTCATTGCAACAAGCAAATAGGGCTATGTGGATTCAGAAAACATTGCTCCTACCCTTCCTGATTCCCGCAAAAGACTGGCAGTATAACTCACCCGCCTGGTATATTCAAATGCCACACACTTGGCACACTTGGCACCTCAGAATATGAGCGAGAATTCAGATGTTGGTGGGAAACGCAAAGCATCTATTTTCATCATCCAGGCTGCCCAAACTGCCTGTTTCAAGACAGCTTCTGGGGCTAAGGGAAAACCAATAAAATGATGGGACTCATAAACAAACACACTCATCCTGAAAAAATGCACATATTCACTTAAGAAACAAGCTCAAAACCCACACACAGCTGAAACAACGGGTTGGTTAAACACGCACAAAAATTTCAGATCAGACCCAAAAATCAGCATCTCAAGAATGCAAAGTAAAATGCTTTCATGCAATCGGCTAAAACACACACACACACACACACACACACACACACACACACACACACACACACACACACACACACACACACACACACACACACACACACACGTGCACACACACACACACACACACACACACACACACACACACACACACAC
>JAGKTI010004048.1:16766-43583 GCA_018397915.1 Birgus latro | reverse complement strand
CTCTCTCTTTCTCTCTCTCTCTCTCTCTCTCTCTCTCTCTCTCTCTCCTTTGTGTACGCCCTACCTATTTTCTTCACCACTTACCTACCTACCTGTCTACCTTCCTACCCACCCACATATCTTCACTCTAATGGTAACATTTTTCTTCTTTTATGCTTCGTCTTCGTTTTTCTTCTCCTTTTTTCTTCTTCTTCTTATCATCGTCATCACCAACATCAACATTTTAATTATTATTATTATTATTATTATTATTATTATTATTATTATTATTGTTATTATTATTATTATTATTACTACTACTACTACTACTACTACTACTATTATTCGTTTTTTTCCGTCGTTACTGTTGTTGTGACGAGCAAATAGAGAACTGTTTAATCCCGCATCTCTCTCCTTTCTCTCTCTCTCTCTCTCTCTCTCTCTCTCTCTGGGTGATGTTGGGTCATCGGGTCATTGTGATCAGAGAGAGAGAGAGAGAGAGAGAGAGAGATAAGCTGTATATAGTAAAGATAACACAAATGGTGACCTATCTTGGAGTGACATCCAAAAGGATATTTGTGTTTACCTCTCAGTGTAAATGAACACATACTGCTGGTGCTTCTTGCTGTTATCATTATTATCGTTAGCATTAGTAGCAGTAGTAGTAGTAGTAGGAGGAGGAGGAGGAGGTGGAGGAGTGTAGTAGTAGTTGTAAGAATAATAAGAGTAGTAGCAGTATAGCAGTGGTAGCAGCAGCAGTGGTAGCAGCAGCAACAGTAGCAGTAGTAGTAGTAGTCTTTCTGCTAATTACTCTCCGCCTAATCCCAGAGCACACCAAAGAAGGACACTTCAAGAGCTCCTCCAAGCTTCTCTGTTACACTTGCGAGATTATATAATTATAGTAATCTCTCTCTCTCTCTCTCTCTCTCTCTCTCTCTCTCTCTCTCTCTCTCTCTCTCTCTCTCTCTCTCCTTCCTTCCATGCTTACATTGTTTCCTTCTTTGTTTCCTACCTACTTATTTCCTACATTTCTTCCCTACATTCTCTCATTCTCCCCTATCTCCTCTCTTTCTCTAAATTCCTTCCCTCCTTCCATTGCATAACTTCCTTCTCTCTTTCCTAGCTCCTTCTTTCCTTCCTTCCACTCCTTCTTACTTACTTTCATTTCTTTCCTTCTTCACACTTCCTTTCTTTCCGACATTCATTCCCTCATTCCATTATTCCCTTTTCTATTCCCTGTGTACATTCTCCCTTTCCCAATACTCTTTCCTTCTCTCCTTCTCTTCCTTCTTTCCAATATTCTCTTCTTCCCTCCTCAACGTTCCTTCTCTCCCTTCTCCCCATCATTCCTACCTTCCCATCCTCCTTCCTTTCTTTCTTTCTTCCTTCCCGACATTTTCCCTTCCTTCCTTCCATCCTTTCCTCCTCCCTATTTCCATCCTTCCCTACCTTCTTCCTTACATTCCCATTTACCACCTTTATTCACTGCCATCCCTCCCTCCTCCCTCCTTCCCTATTTCCTTCCCTCCTGTAATATTTAACTTTCTGCCTCCTTCCCACTCTCCCCCTCTCCCTCCTATTTTCCTTCTTCCCTCACTCCATCCCTCCTTCCCTCTCTCCGTGCCTCATTCCTTCCCTACCTCTCCCCTTGCCTCTTTCCTTTCCTTCCTCCCCTCTTGCCTCTTTCCTTCCCTTCCTCCCTCCTTCCCTCCATACCTCAATCCCTCCTTCCCTCCATACCTCCATCCCTCCGTCCCTCCTTCTCTCCTTCCCTCCATACCTCCTTCCCTCCGTCCTTCCTTCCCTCCATACCTCCATCCCTCCATCCCTCCTTCCCTCCATATCTCCTTCCGTCCGTCCCTCCTTCCGTCCGTCCCTCCTTCCGTCCGTCCCTCCTTCCCTCCATACCTCCATCCCTCCTTCCCTCCATATCTCCTTCCCTCCGTCCTCCTTCCGTCCGTCCCTCCTCGCTAATGGCCTCAACGTAATTAATTGGCAACCTGATAATGGCGGGTGGAAGGCCTTAGTTATCATCAGCTGCTGGATGGATGATGTGTGGGTGGATGGATGGATGCGTGGGTGGGTGGATGGATGGATGGGTTGGTGGATGGGTCGGTTGACGGATGGTTGGGTGGATTTGCTCAACAGATGGATGGATGGATGAATGGATGAAGGCCTAATTATAAACTGCTCGAGAAATGGATGGATGGGTTGCTGGCTGGATGAATGGATGGATGACTGGATATATGGATGAAGGGGTGGATGGATGGATGGATAGGAGAGTGGGTGAGTGGGTGCTGAAAGGATGGTTGAGTGGATGAATGGATGGATGACCGAATGGATGGATGGATGGATGGATGGCCGAACGTCTTAATCATCAACCGCTGGCTGACTGGCTTCCTGGATGAATGGATAGATCGAAGGCGTTAATTATCAGCTGTCTTAGGGATGGATGGATGGTCGTTTTTTTTTAGCACCTGCCGAATGGATGGGTTGATGGATGGATGGATGAAGGCCGTATATATCAACTGCCGGATGGGTAGTTGGGTGGTTCGATGGAGGGAGGGAGCTAGGGAGAAATGGTTGATTGGGTGGTTGACTGGGCTAGTGAATGAGAGTGATGGTTGACTGGATGACTGACTGGATTAATGCTTGAATGAATGGATGGATGGATGAACTGATGGATGATGGACATTTAGGTGTACTGATAGATGAAATGGCGATTATATTACATGGATGGTGGAAGGAATGATGGATGAACAGAAATACGGGTGGCTGGTTACACAGTCGCAGTCCCTGTTTCCAAGAACACCCCAGGTTAGTGAATAAGTTGAGGAGGAGGAGGAGGTGGAGGAAAAGAAGATGATGATGATGATGAGGAGGAGGAGGAGGAGGAGGTGGGGGAGGGTGAGAACTTAAATTAATATCAACTGCACGAGGTTCATCAAGGCAGACAGTTTAACTTCCCTTAGAATAAGACACCCAACAATCACCTTTACGTCCAGGTTCCTAACTGTACTTGTGCGTGAGCAGGGATAAGGGGGACGCAAACAGGATGAGCTAAACCAAAGGGTATTTCTTTACAACAGGTCACCGCGTCAAGGTACACACTAACAACCAGTTCATGAGGTTCTAAGACACATAAGCACTGAGTCCATCGCCGTCGCATTTGCACAAATCATCATCAACATCATCATCATCATCATCTTAACCGAGTTTCTTACATACCTGGGTTGGGGGATCCAGAAACAGGAAAATGGGAGTATAGAAGTAGGAGATCTATGAGAAGAGTGCCTAGTAAGGCTACGCATCCAATCAGTTATCATTTAAGCCTTCGAAATTTTTCGCTCCACTTCTCCAGAACAAAGGATTCACACAAAATTGTATTTCAAAATAAATATAACATCCAGTAATCAAAATTACGACGTTCTAGTCTACAGTATTTTACTTGTTATTATGGAGTATTTACATGTATGACCCCTAGTTTAATGAAAATCTCACTGAAATCGTCAGAATCCAACCGGCTCATGGTGGTGGTGGAACAAACAATACACTGCATAGTAATACCTAATCGTTTCCTACCCCCTGGGGCCCACCTGTCGTTCTGGCTACCACTCATTTTCACATGCCTCCATTCTCTGACATGTTCCTACTTCCCCGCCATCCACATCAAATGTATGCCAGGGCTGTTATCATACAAGACCAGTGTGATGGCGTTAGGGTTGGTCTTGTGAAAGATCAGTAAAGTCTATTTAAAACAATTTCTTTATTAAGCTGTTCCCTTTTTCAGTTCGGAAATTAACTTGCGTTCTCTCAGGAAGCAGACCACTTTTCTATCTGCCTGATTACTGTTATAGACTGTTGTATCCTTTCCTCCTCTGGGTGTGTTCTAGTTAGTACAAGTTTACGTAGTACCTCTTTCCTAGATATTTTTAATGCATATTACACCTTATCATTCATTTATAGCTATGTTATTTATATTTGTTTCAGATCAACATATTTGCTTTAACAATACAGAAGTGATATTGAGGTGTAATGTGCAAAGTAAATCACAAAGGAAGAGTGCTACGAAATCTCCAAATCCACTTAGAATATGCCCATCTATTCCATAACAATAACGCACCCTTCTCTGTCAACACTGTCGTCTCCATTATATCCATTCTCTTGCTCCTCACCAAGTGTTTCCATTACATTACTTAAAATTAACACTGTGTGTGTGTGTGTGTGTGTGTGTGTGCGGAGGTGGGGGGGAGGGGAATATACAGGGTGGCCCATTTGCTCCGCCGGCCGATTTCTCGTGGGTTGTAGAGACATAAGAACGTAAGAACATAAGAAGAGAGGATAACTGCAGTAGGCCAGTTGGCCCATGCTAGGCAACTCCTAGAAGAGTAACTGAACTACCAGAATGAGATAGGGATAGCAAAGAAGAAGGCTCTTCCCCGCCCTCCAAACCCTCCAGCCGAAACCACCAGGAAAAAGAACACCACGCAGTATTAAAAAATTGGCGTGGACATAATTATAGGAAAGTGTGGAAGGAGAAAAAGAGATTATCATAGTGTAACCGGCTCAGTCAGTGTTAGCAGTATCTATCCTGCATCATTTATTCGCTTCCTACTCCAAATGCCACCCACAGCCACGACTTGAGCCATCCCCTCAACACAGATAGTGCCGCATGTACTGTACTTAACTGAACACCAGATGATTTAGTCGAGAGATATCCTACTAAAGTGCACCTCTCCCTTAACATTTTTTTTTTTCTGCATAGGGTTAGTAATATAATGTTGTACGCTATTTATCGAAATTGTCGATGGTAAAGAAGCATAAAATAATATACAAGATAATGCTAGAGTGTACTGTACGTGAACTATGCAAAATAATTCGCTAAGGATGAGGTGTTTGTTCCTAAACCGACAAGAATAATATATAGTCAATGGCTGGAAAGGTGGGGGCAGAAAAAAAAAAAAAAAAAAAAGAGGGGTGCAAAATAGCCAAAAAAAAAAAAAAAAAAAAACCTTTTAAAGAAGAAGAAAAAAAGAGAGAGAGAGAGAGAGAGAGAGAGAGAGAGAGAGAGAGAGAGAGAGAGAGGCTAAAACTGAGTGGTTTGGTTTCAAACGGTCTGGGATAGTTCAGAGTAGTGTAGAATACTCATGGATGGTCTGTAATAGTGCAACAAGGACTGAAATGGTCTGAAATAGTTGATCATAATAAAGGATAGTCAAGTGTGGTCTGAAATGATCTGAATTTGTCTAGCACAGTCTAAAATAATCTAAAATAGTTAGTCATGTAATAGTTTATCATAGTTTGAAACAGTGTAGCATGGTCAGAAATACTATAGTCGCGGCGCACGACTCTGAGGTTGTCATTATCGTACCCTGGCAACGTACTTTATAGTCAACAGTGTGTCTGATTTCGTATCATATTATACACGAATTTATTATACACGAATATTATTATACACGAACGTATTAAACACGAATCACACGCTACCATAATTATTACACACGAAATCAGACGCACTGATGGTGGGTAGGTTGCCAGGGTACGATAATGACAATCTCAGAGTCGCGCGCCGCGACTAGAGTCTTCAAACGTGGTCTGAAATAGTCAAGTCGGGACGAGTCAGGCATAGTCAAGTCTAGTCTGACATGATCTGGAAGACTAATACGTTCTGAAATAGTCATGTGGTCTGAAATGGGCTAGCATAGTCCGAAACAGTCTTGCATGGTCTGAAATAGTGTACCACTGTCTGCAAGACTTCAGCATGGTCTGAAATCGTCTTAAATAGTTTAGCATAGTTTAAATCTTTGTCACAGCACGATGAAAGTCTGACATTGTGGTCTACAATGGCCATAACGGTCTCATATGATCTATAATAGTCTAACATGGTGGAAATGGTACTTATCTGAAATCATCTGGAATAGTACAGCATGACATGAAATGGTCTGAAAGTGTAGCATGCTCTGAAATGGTCTGAAATGGCATATCATGGTTTGAAAGGGCAGAGGATGGTCTTAAATGGTCGGAAATAGTGTTGCATAGTCTAAAATAGTGCATCATAGTCTGATATGGTCTGAAATAGTGTAGCATCGTCTGAAATGGTCTGAAATAATGTAGCATGGTCTGAAACAACGTAGCATGGCCTGAAATAGTTTATTATGACCTACTGTGGTACAGCTTGGTCTGAAATGGCGCGGTATCGTCTGAAATTATCTGAAATAGCGTAACAAGGCTTGCATGGTCTGAAATAGCGTAATATGGTCTGAAACAGTGTAGCATGATCTGAAATGGTCTGAAATTATCATGGTCTGAAATGGTGTAGCATAGCCAGAAAGAGAGAAGCGTGGTCTGAAATAACACTAAACAGTCTTGAAATAGCACAGCCTGGTCTGAAACAACGTAGCACGGTCTGACATTCGGAGGCCGTGTCTGTTGCAAGGGTCTGGGGGTGACGTAAGAACAGGATTGAGTTGCAACTTTGAGGTGATTCATGGCTCTTGCTCACTGCTCTTTATTTTCTTGCTTTATTCCGTTTTCTCGCTCATTTCCTCGCTTTATTTTTTCACCTCTTCTTTTTATCCTCTTTTCGTGTTAATCTCTCCTTGCTTTATTTTTACTTCTCTTTTTATTCTGTTTCTCTTACTCGTCTTTATTTTATCACTTTTCTCAATACCTGTTTCTTCCGCTCACTTCCTCGCTTTGTTTTCTCTTTTCTTATTTTATTATGCTTTGTTTCGCTTACTTCCTCTTTAGTTTCTAACTTTATTTTCTTTGTCCATTTCCTCTCGCTCACTTTCTCTTTATTCTCTCACTCTTCGTTCGCTCGCTTCCTTGCCTTAGTTTCTCATTTTTTCTCTAATGCTCATCCTTTCCTTCACTTCCTTGCCATATTTTACTTTATTTGGTCTATTCTCTTCTTTTTCACCTTCGCTACGCTGTTCTCGTCTATTTTCTGTTTTCTCTCGCTCACGCTTACTTTATTTTCCCGATTTTTCTTTATTTTCCCACTTCCCTATTCCTATCTCTCTCTCTCTCTCTCTCTCTCTCTCTCTCTCTCTCTCTCTCTCTCTCTCTTCGTCTTCATTTTCTTGCAGATTCCTGTATTCTACTTTTTCTTGCTCGCTTCTCACTTCTCGTCTAATTTTCTCACTTATATTTTTATTGTTCTCTCTCACCCATTTCCTTTCATTGCCATTCTCTCTCTCTCTCTCTCTCTCTCTCTCTCTCTCTCTCTCTCTTTCCACAAAGAACCACAAAGAACACTAATTTCGAACGATAACATAATGAAAGCTTCTCGACCTAAACATTACGGGACAAAACGATGTATTCTGAACTTGCAGGACAAAAAGTTCTGATGAAGTCCTAATGAGTGCAAAGCCTGATCGAAACAATCTGAAAATAGGCCATAAAAGAAGGAAAGGGAGAACGAACGATGATTTGTGACGAACGAAATGCTATGTCCCGCTTTTTTTTTTTTTTTTTTACTGCGACTACCTGTATATTCTTTTTACTTTAAATTGGCCCAATATTGCCATCTCTCCATCCTGAAGGCTGTTCCATAAGAGTAGCTAACACCAGAGTATTCCGTTTTCTCTCCTTCTGGAGAGGAAGTAGAGCAGTAGTATCGCCTTTCTCTCAACAAGCTGCGTGAAATACGATAAGGTGAGGTGAATGAATTATAGTATTGAAAACATTTCTGAATTTAAAACAATCAAAACAGCAATACACATTTGATATGACATTGCCAGATGATTTGGACTCTAGTGATGGAGCTTTACAATTTATGGTTGTAATATAACTTCGATAAGACATCTTTATATCCACACCTATCTATCTATCCATCTGTCAGTGTGTCTGTCTGTCTGTCTTTCTACCTATTCGTCTGCCTATTTCTCAGTTTATCTGCCACTGTGTCCATTCTTTATATCAGTAATGATTTAAAATGCATAATTGTCGTCACTGGATAAGATAATAATAATAATTAAGAAAAAAAAACTTCCTTCTCTTAACCCTCTCATGGTCAGAAAAGCTCATGTATTCAAATCCAGCTGACGTCAGACGATTTATTTCAGCCATGAGTAAGCACAGAGGGTTGGGTGTTACTGCCTGTACTGCCATTAACCCAGACGATTTTATTCATCTGAGAGTGAGTCACAGGAACCTTGAGGGTATTTGCATCTGGACAGGAAGATTGAACGATAATTTTAGCGTACAGAGGGAAAGAAAAACAAAGCGCAATACAAATGATAATTTCAAACTTGTTAATCAGCATTTAAAAAGAAAAAAGAAAAGAAAAAAACGAAATTAGAGGAACAGACGATAATGATTTATGACAGCTAAACCGGGCAGTGTGAAAATATGAAATGTAGGACGGACGATAAAATTATGAGCTGAGCCAAATAAAACGAAATGAGAAGCAAATTCATGGTAACTAGCCGAAACAATACAAATATAATTTGAAAAGTGAACAGAGCGAAAGACTACGAAATAATATACTCGATATAAGACTTACAAATCAAATATAAATAAGTTGAAGGACGCTTATTTAAGACACCGATACGAAATACTATAACACAAGTAAAAAATAAATAAAACTAAACGATGATTTCAGATACGTGAGCCACCCCCCCCCCCCCCCCTCTCGCAAAACATGCAAAACGCAAGACCAAACTAAATTTCTCTAAACTCCGACATCCCGAGCTGAAGCAATTTCGTGAAGGAAGGTCTGGTAAACCGCCTACCCTAGAATGTTCTCTCAGTAGCACCTTTTCCTGAGCGATTTATTTTGCGTATTACACCTTCACATTCCATTCCATATTATTTAAATCGTTTTAATATCGATATAGTTTACATCAATAACATGTAGGAACTGAGGCGCTATATTCAGAATGATTCGCTAAGGTGTTACGAAGGATCCAGAGGCCACTTAGATTACGACCCCTAAGCTAAATAAAATTGCCGGGAAAAAGCAAGAATTAAAATTAACCCCTTCTGCCGACTAAGCCATTTACATTTCAGTCTTGCTGCTACTGAGCGATTTTGTACAGCTAAGGAGAGTAATGCGGGACTTACAGAAATCGTCTGCCATCAGATGTCTCTGTTAACAGCTTCTCTGTACCAATTTGTGGTATCTTAAAATTTAGCTGACACGGAAAAAGGTCCCTTTTCGAAGATAAGCTTAGAGAAAAGTTGGTGGCAAGTCGAAAATGTTGGTATTGATTCTCTCTCTCTCTCTCTCTCTCTCTCTCTCTCTCTCTCTCTCTCTCTCTCTCTCTCTCTCTTTCTCTCTTGTTGCCGTAGCTAAGATTTTCAAAAATGAAGTGGGCAAGGGGTGGACAAGCCTATTCTTTTTTCGTTGTAATTTCGACTGGAGTTTTCGTTATTTTGCAGTTTGTTTCAGGTAGCTCAGTGGCGGGAAAGACAATACTACACCTCTACTTCCTTTCCTTAGCACTTCGTGACAAGCAACATATTCCATGGTTAATTTAGTCTTCGAGCACGTGTTACATTACCGTGATTTTTCTTTGTTGATATAAGAACCTCTGTGGCCAAATACCATCACATACTACTGAAGTGCTGAAAAAGCTTCGTAACAAAAATATGACAGGATACATTGCTTTGCTCTCGTTGTTTTATTCCCCCGAAAACGAGCCCGAATTTTGAAAACCTGGCACGTATATATTTCTTTTCGTCGTTTTTAATGAAGTTCCCACAAAGCTGAGTTAAATCTTGCCTCCGAAATGTTCGATTTATACTGTAATTTAAGTCAAGAACTTGTACTGTTTGTATCAGCCTCTCTTTTGGCGGAAATTTAATGGTGTTGTATTGCATTATTCTACATCAGCCATCCGAGCTCAGAGACAGTCCCCGTTCCAAGGTTTGATACGACTTATTCTCCTAGGAAAACGCCACTGCGCTACCAGTACTTTCAAATACGTCCTATCATAGCTTGGAACAGGGACTGACTGAGCTCGGATGGCTGATGTAGAATAATTTAATATATTATCATTAAACTTCCACCAAAAGAGATACTAATACAAACAAGTGCTTGGCTTTAAACCCACACCTGTAGACTACCACGCAAGAGTGATTCATCCAGCCAAGTGCTTGGCTGAAACCAGGACAAATTGAGCACTTCAGGGGGCAAGAATTAACTTTGTAGCAACTTCATTAAAAACATCCGGGCCTCATTTTCGGGGAAATAAAACAAGGAGAGCAGTGTATTCTCCCGTTTTATTTTTGTTACCAAGCTTTTTCAATATCTCAGTAGTGTATGATAGTACCGTATTTTGCTACACAGGTTCTCACATCAGCAGAGAAAAAACACGATATTTTATCATGGACTCGTGGCGGTATTGGCCTCCAGCTGTAGGCAGCTTCACAAGTTCCCCATTAAGAAGACTACATACTCGTACAACCCCTCCAATTCAAAAAGTTTCTCCTGAACTGAATAAAATCTTGAGAGCGTGAATGAAAAAAAAAAAAAACCGCCATCGAACTGAAAGGGTACTTACGGAAAAGTCAGTCAAAACAAGCAGAAAAGAACGATCTATGAATCAGAAATAAACCTGGAACATGCAGAAGCGAACGATCTATGAAGCAAAAATAATGATATTAAACTGAATCAAGCAGAAAAGAATAACTTATGCAGCAGGAATAACACAAACCAGAAGAAATGAACGATCTTATGAACTAGAAATAAACTGAAACAAAGGAGGGGACGATTTAGCAAGCAGAAATTAGAACTGAAACAAGCAGAAAGGAGCTATTTAGGAAGCAGAAATAAACAGAAACAAGCAGAAAGGAGACTAACAGTACGACAACAACAACAACAACAACAACAACAACAACAACAACAACAACAACAAAAAGGCGAAAAGTAAGCTCTGGAATAGCGGGGAGGAGTAGGATTAGGAGGAAGAGAGTTAGGAGGGAGAAGAAAAAGAACGAAAGAATAATGAAATCCGGGAAAAAAAGTGACTGATAATTTACGAAAAGGGCATTAGACCCGAACGAAATCTTAATTCCTTCAATCCGATGGCGCACAGTGCAGTATTTTGCTGATTTATTCTTGGAACTACCAGGCGACTTTATTTAGCTTACAACCCCCTGGTAGTGAGTGGACTAATGAAGGCTGATATGTAACCCCTTCAGTTGGAAATGTCCCTCTCACAAACTAAAATAATCGTCTGAAATATAAGTGTGGTTCAGCCATGAGCAAAATTTCGCCGACAGTCCTCTGCCAGCATTGTCTCCTGCCATCCATACTTCTCCCCAATCGACTGTGATTATCCTTCCTTCTCATGCTCTTTTGTCGGCCAACTTTTTCTCATGCCTGAACGTCCCCGGATTCAAGGAACTATAACTACGATTACGTATTTCCGGTGTATTCATGATGCCATCAATCGATTTTATACACCAAGAGAGGCTTTAAGTACATTGGGGATTCGATAGAGCCTTCATTGATTCCTTCACTACCCTTCCCCCGAAAGAAGGATGGTGGACTGCAAGACGGGAAACTTCAATCTGCAGTCCATTAGGTTCGCATTCACATGAACCATGGGCTACACCACAACCAGCACCACCACCACTCTACTACTACTACTACTACCGTACTACTGCTACTACTACTACTATTACTACCGAGTCCTCTCCTTATCTGAATAACATCGCCTAGTAATAGGAAGAATATATAATCTACGTCCTCGAACTGAAGGAATTAAAAGACGTCATAGTTAAATGATAATATATGCAGAACTAAAATGAACCGAACGATGAGTTACAAAACGAAAAAAAATGAAATATTAACCAGCAAAATAATACGAACAGGTAAAAATATAAGATTGGCAATTTACGAAACAAGCAATTAAAAAAAGACCGAAATTTCAAGGGAAATGGGAGATAATGGGAAGCGGGCGATGAACTGTGAAATGAGTCTAGGGAAGTCGTGGTGGTGACGGTGAACGAAACACTGAGGTGGTAATTAGGCTGGTGATTTATGGGGAGAGACGAAGGGTTTGGCAAGTGAACGAGAACGAGAGGGAATACAGGGTCAAGTTCAAAGCTAACATCCACCCCCCTTCTCCCTCTCCCTTTCTCTCTCTCTCTCTATCTCTCCTGGTGGAGGATGAGGGTGGTGGTGGTGGTGGGGATGGTTGTGATGGTGTTGGTGGTGGGGGTGGTTGTGATGGTGTTGGTGGTGGTGGAGGTGGTTGTGATGGTGTTGTTGGGATGGTGTGGTTATGATGGTACTGCTAGGATGGTGTGGTGGTGGACGAGGTCGAGGAGGAGGACGATGGCGATGACGAGGACGGGACGAGCATGTGTGGTGCGGTGTGGTGTGTGGTGTGGTGACGGAGGTGGTGGTGATGGTGGTGGAGGTAGGAGGAAGAGAAGGAGGAGAAAGTGTTGTAGTTGTTGTTGTTATTCTTGGTGTTGGTGGCGGCGGTGGTGGTGACGGCAATGTCGACCGTAGTGCAGGGGGAGGAGGACGAAAAGAAAGAAGAGAAAGAGGAAGAGAAGGAAGAAAACGATGATGATATAATAATGAAGAGGAGGAGGAGGAGGAGGTAGAGGTTGCGGAGGTGGCGGTAGTGGAGGACGAGGAGGAGGCAGAGGGTGGCAGTAGGGGGGGAGGGGAATGGCCATGGGAGGGGATGAGGGCGGAGAGGGAGGAGGGGGAAGAAGTAGTAGGGGAGGTGGCGGAGGCAGACTGGCAGTTCAGTCGGTCTCTAACCTTCGTGAGAGTAGTGCGTTAATCAAGTGAGCTCTCTCTCTCTCTCTCTCTCTCTCTCTCTCTCTCTCTTTTGCTTTATCTTTTTTTTTTTCTCTATTTTTTACTCTTTCTCTCTCTCCCTCCCTCCTTTTCTTATAATTATTTTTCTTCGCATTATACTATTCTCTCTCTCTCTCCCTTTTTCTGATTATTTTTTCTTCCCTTCGCATTATACTCTCTCCTTTTCTGATAATTATTTTTTCCCTTCGCATTACACTATTCTCTCCCCTCCCCCACCTCTCTCTCTCTCTCTCGTGACATTCCACAAATACATAGATTTTACACATGATACAAAAGACAAGCACATACATCGACTTAAACGTTAATAGATACAAGTAAACTACATACAAACATAAGCCTAAACAAGCATTCATACATACATTTCATCCAGTTACACACACACACACACACACACACACACACACACACACACGATGGCAAACATGCTTATTCTTTTGTTCAACACTAATAAACACATCCATCAGCACCCATACAGCCTCTCTTTCTCTCTCACTCACACACACACACATACATACACACACAAAAAAAAAAACAGACAATACATTGTCATACCCATAATAAACATCACACACACATCCAGACAATACATTGTCATACGTATAATAAACATCACACACACACACACGAATCTCAATCTCTCTCTCTCTCTCTCTCTCTCTCTCTCTCTCTCTCTCTCTCTCTCTCTCTCATTCCAGTCACGTATTCCTACCATTCTTGCTACCTGCAGACGATATTGCTCATTCCGAGGCATTGTTCAGAATTGAAGTTAGAGCAAGCCCCCATCAACACATTCTCCTACTAGGTGACCCTTGTTAAGCAGAATAAAATCGTCTGGTGGCAGCAAGAGTAAAAGCAGTATGAAACCCTCTTAACTGAAGGGGTTAAAGGTGACAGTGAGTAACGTGGTGCAAACAGTGAAGAAAAGAAGTTGAGCAAGTATGATTGCCGCCCTTTCTGTACATGGATCGTTTTTTCTGTGTAATCATTGCAACCTCCAGACAGTTTTTTCACATTCAGGAACGATCTCACTGATATTTTTTTTTTTAAATACCTGAGACTGCAACCCCTACAGTGCGTTGACGATTTTCTTTTTTAAGTGGGGTAGTGTTCTTGTTACCCTCAGACGGTTTTCTTCAAGCTCAGAAGGGACCTTTCGTAGTGTTTTTTTTTTTTTTCCGAGCAGGTGTGATTGTCAGGAAGAATATACGCGTCTTCTGTTGTAATCTTCTGTTGTAATTTGTATTATGTGTGTACTTATGTAACTTAGTATACAATATATCCCGGCTCATTTCACCTGGCACATTTGTTTGTACCATAATTGCGTGTATAACTTGTATCTAACTTAATATTATGCTTTGGCTATTCCTTGTGATTTGTGTGAGTGCACGCGAGAGAAGGCCAATCATTTTGAACTTGTGTCTGCAGCTCTGAGAACACTTGTCTTCCTTCTGACTGCAATTAAAATACACCAGTTCTATTTTTGTTTCGTGTGATTTCAAGCATGTGATTGCAATTGAAATGACACCTACTGGTCTTCCTCGTGATTTATGTGATCAGGAGTATTTGCTTTGTGTGATTGCACCTAAGAATATACCAGACATGCTTGTGATTGTGTGACCACAATTATTACACGTCCTCCGTAATTATGTGATTGCAGCATACACTCGTCCTCTGTTACTGTGTTATTCGCAGCTTTAAACTCACAATTGCCCTCGGGATACTGCGTGAGTGCGATTAGAGTACATTTGTACTCTCACGTGTGATTGCAACAGTCACTGTAACCAATAAGTACGGTACACCAAAAGCCCTTCTTCGTGATTTATGTGGCAGACTGTGTTATGTTAGCTAATCCTTTTAAATATTGCTTCCCCCAGGCGATTTTCAGTTTAGGAGAGTTTGGAATGGGGGATGGGGCCAGATATAGTCTTTATTTAACTTTGCACAAAAGTATATTTTACATTGAATTTGGCTGTATCGTCTGCAGATAGAAAGAAGAAAACAAAAACTACCTGATTCATGGGGTTAAGAAAGTACGGTACGTTTCTGTTGTGAAATACTTGTATACGTGCAACTTAGATCACCTGTTTTCCTCGTGACTGCTTTTCCTGCACAGCCCTGGGTCCAGATCAGCAAACACATGCGCTCAAATCTCTGTCGTAGTTGTGATTTGTTTTCGTAGGAAGGACAAGGAAAGGAGAGTGCAGAAACCTCCCAAATCTCACTGTTTTCTTGCAAATCAGTATCTGACAACGACAGGGAGTTAATTTCACGTGTTTTTGAGTCTGGGCCCAGGTCAGTAACCCCGTAACTCCTTCGCCATAAGAAGTCCTATTTGAACGTCAAAAAAATGGTCTCCGAGACCGTTTACTGTATATTATTAACTAATGAAAAGATTCCTGTCCATATGGTTATTACAAATTTAGTTTGACGAGGTCTGATTAGGTTTTGATATTGTTTCGAGATGATGTAAAGAATAACTTAATTAATCGAAGTTCCAACCTGTTTGAGTTCATCAAGATGTGATTGCCAGTTGGGCAAGTAAAAAGTGCGAAAACAATATTGGAGTATATGGGGACATTGGCAATTCCCTGTAGTTAGCCAACGTATCTTTATTAATGAAACGCAGCCTAGGTCGTGTGTCAGTGGGTAGAACTTGATTGGCTGAACTTTTGAGTGGTGGTGAAGCAAATATTCTCATCATATACGTAAATGAAGGTTAATAACTAGTGAGTGGTAGGAAACAATTTATAGAGAATACTACAGTACTTAATGAACGAACGTGGAATATAATAATGACCGTTAGCAATCTAAAACGTAACTGGCAACATAGTGTAGTAGAGCAGCACGTCAGTTGGTAGTTTCTTTTATTCATGATCTTTGTCAGGTGCGGGTAAGGGGATGTGTTTCAGTGGATGAGTAAATTGGGAGTGTGTCGTCCTGTCTTGGCTGCCTCCCTTTCCTTGGGGGAAGCAGCCTAGGTATATAGATGGATAGATGATCTTTGTAGCTGCTGAAACGAAGCCTAATGAATCACACTACGGTAATAGATGGTGACCTCTAATGAAGAGAACGGGCAATGCTTTCTTTAACGAATCTAATAGTGATATTACATCAATTTCTAGAGTTAATACGCTCTGTGACATGATGTCTTTAAAATGCGTAGGCAGTAAATTAATACTAAATTTATTGTTTCCGTATTACCTTTTATATTTCTCCTCAGTTTTGTATTTAAATAAGGAAAAGAAGACTGTGCTAGGCCACAAAGACCTTGTAGCGCATGGGGGAAGGAGATAGAGAGGAGGGACAGTAAGCACGAGGGAAAAAGAAGGGAAGGAGGGAGAGCTGAAGAGGTAAAATGGATTGACTCTGGACTGAAGGGGCGCCAAAACCCTTTAACTATCGCCCACGTTTCAGAAGGCAGTATCCCCCTAGGGGTTCATCTTAGTGAAAATACACTGCATTGAAAACACAAAAATATAGTCTGATAATTAATCAGTAACATTCATATGAGATGGTTACCTTAAAATTCTTCCCAGCTGCTCCACTTAATTACTTTCACGTCCATGAGGTGCATACAACATCATTTTGTAACATACAACATCGTTTTGTAACATCAAACAGGGACCAGGTGACCAAATATACAGTTTTAGTTTGCAACATCTAACCAGCACCGATCCTTCTTCCACACTGGTAGGCTAGGAAAGAGACACCGATGAAGACAGTGAAATGAAAAGTTTACGAAATGGGTAACTAGCGCCGTGGGGTTGTCTCCTCATTTAAATACGTAATTATATTGCTTGGCTCCAGTCATTCCCCGAATTGAGGTTGGTAAGTCCTGTCCACACTATCGGGCAGTGACTGGCGGACTGTGCTCTCATCGGGCACAGTTTGTCGGGCATGACTGTGATGTCCACACTACTGAACAGGCTAGCTGATCAAGTAGTAAAGTCGGCAGTTGTCAGTAGGTGGTCGGCAGCGCTTGAGTGCGGTTTCAGCACGCAGTTGAAAATAAAAAGCAGTAGCTAGGTATAGCATATTATTTGCTGGAACTGTAAAATATTACATAAAGGAGTGTGCAGAAAAACATTCTGGTTAAAGAGCCAACTTTTTGAGGATGGCAGGGTCGTCGGCCCATGCCCGGCGCCAAACCACCGGGAAGTTTCTGGTGAATACGCTCAAATAAGGGCACTATACTGTATTTTTTCCCCACCTGATGATCTACTTTCGTGAATGTGGCACCTGCGCACTCCTGCCGCGTGATTGGTTGGTTTCAATTTCATACCTGGAGTATCATATTTACAAAACACAGTTGTACCTTATATTCCAGTTCTCATAAATGCTGTTTTGCATTGTCATTGTACTATACAAACAGACATGAAACGAGTATGTATCTGTGCTGCACCCAAATGGGCAATGAATTTAAGGAAGTTGAATTTGAACTGAAATACTTATTGTTGTAAAAGGTACAGAGTTGTTGCATCTCTAATAAATAAATAAATTTATTTACGGATATATATACTTACGAATAATATGGGCTAATGTATCGAAGCAATGGAGTAGTTGTGATCCATAATAAAGTCTGACATCTTGCAAGACGAGACAACTTTTTTTTTTTTTCCCGCCTGGCAGTCTCTCGTTCCCCCCCCTTCCTCTGCAGCGACTGTTCCATTCGCCTTCCCACTTCCACCACTTTTGTATAGCACAATGAAAATGCAAAACAGCATTTATGAGAACTGGAATACATGGTTCAATTGTTTTTTTTTTTTTTTTTTGTAAATATGATACTTCAGGTATGAAATTGAGAACAACCAAGCACGCGGCAGGAGTGCGCAGGTGCCACATTGACGAAACTGGATCATCAGCTGGGAAAAAAAATCGAGTATAGCAGTTCGCTGGTTTGCCCGTCAAAGATGTCACAAACTATAAAAACCAAGAGCTCAGGCGGTCCAACGGCGACGTTTAGTCGTCAGACATTCCTGAACGTCAGTCATCCTTACTATAAGATACCTGGACCGTCAGTCTTGGCGAAACCCAATTCTGGCGTTTGAATGCCACGACAGTCACTAGATTGGGCGAGAATGCGCTGCATGAGCGCCAACAGCGCTCGAATTTTGAATGTTTTTTCTGCTTAATAAACCAGACACTTCGTTAACCCATTCTAAACTGTTGTTTTTATTTAGGCAGTAGGAATATATGCACTAGAATTAGTAACAAATGATGGTAGAATGGATAAACCGGATGCATTTACAAGCAAGATCCAGTGTACTGTACTAAGAATGAATCATGATTTAGCTTCCTTTTGCAGTTATTGTCATGAAATAATTGAGATTGTCCAGATTTGAATTTATATGAGCAAAGTGGATGTATCATTGATACTTCATAGATTTCCATGTTATGTTTTCGGCCATCTCACCAGTCATGAATTATGGAGCAGTTTATCCAGATTATGTGCACCTCAACTCACGCAGCAGTATATCGGGTTCCAAGTTTATATTGCAAGATGTAAACACAGAGGTACTGGAGCATTTTTTAGAATGGAGACTGCTTTACTTCTTTACAAAGCTGGTTGAATGGTTACATTCATTGCAGCACCAACACAAGAGGGATGCATTAACACTCCTCCATTCTTTTCCAGCAATTTTCTTCCACAGTTATCATCCAGCGGACCATATTGAAAAATATAGGTTATCAGATGTGTGTACTGTAACAGTTGCTCATTCAGTTTCTATATACCGTATGTAGCTATAGTTTGTTTTTCCCTACATTATTGTCACCTTCCCACTTTCAGGTATTACTAGTAAATTTCCAGTTTAGCTCAGTAATTACACTTCTCTGGTATTCACATTTTTTATTACCTTTCCCTTCAAGCAGTTTGCAATGATTTCCTAAGTTACATGATGCAGTATTTCATTTTCTGCCCCAGTCTGCTAGATATGCTCTCCTCTTTTCCCAGAAATAATTCTACCTCTATAGTACTTTCATGCAGTTCTGTTTTATACATTTTCAGACTTTACTGTTCTGGTTTTCTAGCTTTCTCCTAAAATGGTCATATGCTTGATGTTTGCTTCACTCTCATTACTTCCTGTTTGTCAGTCATTACTTGACTGCACCTTTCATGCTCTTCTATAACCCTTCCACCTTGACCAATATTCCATGCCTTTCCTACATCCACCTACTCCTCCATTACAATAACTGTCAGTTCTTTCTAATTAACAATTTTTTATTTTATATATGCATGGTACAGGCCATTTCCTTAGGCCTGTAGCTACTGTATTTCAAGTAAGAAAAGCTTTTGGGATAGAGAGATGCCTCAGGACGTTTTTTTTTTCTATTTCTTCTTTTCCGTTAATCTCATGAAATAATCTGCATTTACTAACAAATTATGCTTTAAAGCCAACACACCAATGCTCAGATCTGAGTGCTTGATTGAAACAGGTATATATTTCAGCCAGCATCCTAACCAACCAGTTCCTTCATATCTGGTAACTTTACCTAACCATCTTAACTACATCAGCTTCTTAATTTATTTTGGTGCAGAAACGAATTACATTTTTCAGTAAAGGACTTGTGATTGCACAGACGTGTTGGTACTGAATTATTTTTATTTTTACTTATTTCTCTAACTTAACTGTATGAGAACACTAATGCTAGTGAAAAGTAAACCTAACTAATCATTTACCAACACTCACTGACCCAACCCTATGTGTAATTTCTAACATGTAATATAATATTCTATATACACTTTTCTTATTCGTCATTTATCTCATGATTTTTCATGGGTAAGACTGTCACACAAGGATGTTAGAGGCGGCTTACTGGCTAGCCCTAAAATGTAGTAACTACAGCACTGAACTGGCTAGCACACAGACTTTCAAACAGTTGCCGTTTTAAAAATCTATTGAAAAAGTACACAGGTAGTCTGAAATAAACCAGGAAGCACAATTTATTCTAACTCCAATATTATGCACCACGTGGTCACCATGGAAGTTTTGTTTACATGTATTCGTTACGGGAACGTTTAGTCTTGTTAAATTTTATGAATAGCCTTGTATTTCTCATATATTTTAGCCTGTCCAGGAAAATTTCATTCTTGAATTATTCATTGTTTATAAATTGTAAAACAGGCTATCGTATTTATGAATATTTAAGTTTGTTATAGGAAAGGGGGGTCTCTTGTGGCGTTTATCTACCTGTCACATTCCAATAATTACGCCATAACCAGCAGACAAACGTCTGGCGTGAACAGCAAATTTATTTATGGTAAGAAATACGGGAACGTCGGACCCTCACATTCGGCTGTACTGGCGTTTAGCTTTTTAAAGTACGGCCCAAAGTGGTCCGACGGGCTTATCACTCGTGCCTGCCGGGCACTGCCCGATAGTGTGGACGGAGCTTTAATGTCAGATGCTTGCTCTGATTTGTTGCATAGTTTGCTTACAGCTTACAGGCATTTAACTATCAATTGCCAGGATGTTTACCATGGGCGATATAGCTGCGAGATGAGCTCAGCGCTGGTTCCAACACAACTGTTTTACCTCTGTTTTTTCCAAGAAAATTCATAGCAATCATTCCATTGAACATGCTTTTAAATGTGGTGAAAATGAATACAGGGACGGCATGGCAATCAGTTATGAGGGTTTGTTTTTGCCCACTGACCTCTATGGTATGGAGTGGCTTTCTCATGGGTTTGTGTAACAGCCGCCAGGGGCCCAGGGCGGCGCTGATGTTTATCTACACCACCGACGCCCACGTCTTTTGAAATCAGCCGGTGAATTCGGAAAATATAGTGCCATGGCCCACTGCTTAGCTTATGTAAGCAACAGCGAAACGGAAACAGCAAGCTAAGAACAGTGGATCCAATTGCATTACCATTGTGGAGGCGACGAGTGGAGGGGTTTCAAATATGGCAGCCAAGGCTTCACGCTCGCTGCGGAGATAGCCACTCCATATTACAGAACTCAGTGGTTTTTGCCTAACATACATTTGCCTCTAATGCTGATGTTTTTTCAACCCTGATATATCTCATCATAGGTAGGCAAAGAACAAAATCACAATAATTTACAGTAAGTTCATTTCCTCTGACAAAATATTCATTCGCCATAACATTATAAAAACAAAAAAATAATGTTCTGTCCAAAATAACATATGTGGTCTATGTGCGACAAACAGATAAATAATACTCCTGTTTTATTTAGTTCTTCAAATGTCCCTCCTTACTTCTTTCATTCTTGCTGCCCCTCCGCTCTTGTCTCCTTCTCCCTTGCCCTGCAAGGTCTGTGTGGCCTAGTGCAGTCTTCTTTTTCCTATTTCAGTATATTGAGAAGAAATATAAAAGGTAATAAGGAAACAGTAAATTTAGTATTAACTGCGTACGCATTTTAATAGACATCATGAGTCATAGGGCGTACTAACCCTAAAAATTGAAGTATAATACCAGTACTAGATTCGTTAAAGAAAGCATTGCTTGTTCTCTTCGTCCGAGGGTCAACATCTAGGTCTGATTCACTTTAAGTAGCGTTTGTATCATTCTCTTGTGCCCCGCCCCCTACTGATGCCCCGCCCACTTCCAGCTCTACTCGTTGCTGATTGGCTGAGATAATTATTCTTCTTATTGATAGAATAATGAGCCTTACTACGAAATAGTATCGTATTATTTACTTTTACTTTGAATTCATTCCTGTATGACAAAGGAAGCACTCAGATTTGCTAACTGAATCAAAATCAGTTTGAAAAGTAGCAGCCTACCTCCTTCCGCGACAGCAGTTGAGTTTTGGCACCAAGAAACTTCGGAGCTTGGCAGTAACATATCGCAGTTGTCCCGCTGTTAAACATATTAAGTCATCTACCTGTCATGTCTGTAAGTTACCACGGTTTCATAACCATATTGTAATTTTCCTTTTATATTTCCTACATTTCATTAAAATTAGAGGGTTCGAATACAAAAGTAGGAAAACGAAATGTCACTGGCTTCGCCTACTTAGTACAGTATAATTATTTATACAGTATAAATATTTATACCAACAATGCCGTATTTGATTCTATACACGTGGTCATTTAAATCTTTTAGAGGGAAAAGGGTTGTGGGTGTGGATACCAAATATAAGGGAAAAAGTCAAAACACTAAGTTCTTTGCAGAATGTATACCTTTTTATTTTCATAGAGAGAACTTTTACTTCACAAACCTTTCAGGCCGATGACGGTCCATGGTACTTTTTTCCAACATCCTTTACTACAAAATATATTTCCTAGTTAAATGGAAAAGATATAATCGCAGTTAAGGGGTTAAGTAAAAGTTTTGTTGCTGGGTTTAGTGACAGCGCCTGACATGTTTACACACCGCTGGCACGGTTAAGACTGGCTTAGGATTCCAAAGTCGCGTTTTCGCGACGTTTTCATGTCAAGATCATCTTGATATTCATTTTGACTGATTTTGAGTTTCAAGTGAGTGTCGCAAAAACGGGTTGCGGCAAGATTGTAAACATTGTCCGTGCGTCATGGCTACCTTGGAAGATTTTCTGGAAGTAGAGGAATTTAATGATATTATTCCTCAGGTGACTAACCAGACGGGGCTCTGGCTTGAGAATATGGCGGCAGATGAAGGTGCAGTTGTGCCATTGTTGTTGGACACAAAGTAAAATGGTCTTAAATATTTTGGTGGCAAAAGATTTTTCAGTATTATGGAAAATCACACACACACACCACTGAAATCAACAGGTGGAAAGTTTTCTTCTTCTCTACCGAGTCCGGCTCGACCTCTGTCGCTCAGTGGTTGTTTACAAATGGAAAGTCAATATCAGTCAAAATACCTCGGGAGGAACATTGACTAATCTTGCCTAGTCATGCTCAAGATTCAATATCGTTTTGACTTTTAGTGCTCGCGAAAACGGGTATCAGCACGGAAGTCAATATACGATATCAATATTGGTCAAGATATCTTGACTTTTAATGTCGCGAAAACGCGACTCTACTATTGTAGGGCTGAGGGGTGAGTGGGCGGGGCCAAGGGGGCGGGGCACAAGAGAATTATTCAAACGCGATCAGTATAGTCGTTTCAGCAGCTTCAAAGATCATGAATAAACGAAACTACCAACTGACGTGATGCTCTTCTGTACTATGTTGCCAGTTACGTTTTACAGATTGTTAACGCTCATTATTATACTTCACGTTCGTTCATTGAATATCTTAGTATTCTCTGTAAATTGTTTCCTACCTCTTAGTTATTAACCTTCATTTACGTATAATATGAGAATATTTGCTTCACCACCACTCAGTTTAGCCAATGACATTCCACCTGCCACAGGATCCAAGCTGTGAGAGTTTCATTAAAGATACGTGGGGTTACAGCAGGGAACTGCCGGATGTCGCCATATACTCCTTTTTTCGCGGTTTCTCCTTGCCCAACTTTACTTCGACTTTCGAGACGGAGTAAGGAACTTTGGCGAAATTTCAACCCATTTGTCTAATACTGATTCAAGTTATTCAGATCTCAGTAGGGTTTGATAGTTTTATTTCAAAAGAACAAATGCGATTCCAAGCTGTTTGATTACTCTTAGGTTTATCAAGGTCTCATTAAGATTCGACAGTTTCAAGATCATGTGAAGAAACTAAAGCGAAATTCCAACCCATCTGACTACCATTAATTTGTTAAGGTCTTAATAAGTTTTACCACCATTTCGTTACTTGTCAGATCCACCCCTCACTCTGACTACACTTGGCCATCAACCGAGATGAGAGGGGTGAGGGAGTTATGGCAGTTAAAACACGCTATATATAGTGAAGCCAGACTCCAAGCCATTTTATCTCCTTCGCTTCGATGTTGTAATTTCTAGTTTATTCTTGCAACCACTGGATGACTTTATTCAGCGTAGGAGACTTATCAGAGTGGGGAGGTTAAATATAGCCTTCATTGACACCTTCACTAAAAGACCTCTGAAGAAAATCGTCCAGTGGTGGCGGGATGTAAAACTATGTGAGGCATCACCTGCTTCAGGAGATATATTTTGTTCGGCAAGGTTCCATCCGATTTATTGCCCTCTTATCTTGTTAACTGCCGACGATCGATTTTAATTAGGAGAGCTGTCGAATTGTCGACGTTTGATATAGCCTTCATCAGCCCTTGTATTACCAGCGTTGTTCTGAGCTGAGTAAAATCGTCTGGTAATAGCAAGAGTACACTTAAACCTTCACTCCGATTGCCTTTTTCTGTCCTCTCCAGGCGATTTTATTCAGCTCTGGAAGTACTTTGAACTAAAGGGATTATGTACTGAATAGCTTTCATTAATCACTTCACTACTAGGGTTTTGTAAGCTGAGTAAATTGTATGGAAGCAGATAGAATGAACGACAGAAATAGCAGGTGCAATTTTGGTGGAGCTGTGTTGGTAAATGGAGTCTGGTAGATTGATTATGGGCTGAGAGAGAGAGAGGGGGGGGGGGAGATGCGGTACCAGAGATTAATGGTGGTTTGTAGTAGAAAATGTTGGTAATAGCGATAGATATCATACAGACTGATAAGCAGATTGACAGATATACAGCTATACTTAAGTACACAGTTACACGTACACGGACAGAATCAACAGCGATATAGATACAGCTTGACGGGAAGATAGACAGGCACAGATAGGTAAATATGTGGGTAGACAAATAGACATGATAAACAGATGAACAGAGGTAGTAGAAAGATACTGAGACTGTGGTCAGGTACATTAAAGATTATAGAATGGTTATGAGATTGTCACATTATTCCTCTACTGCTGCCGCGTTTGTGGTGCCGAATTTAGTGAAGCGAGAGAATGGAGAATGAGAGATCGACTAGAAGAGCATAGCTATGTGAGTGGGGTGAAGGGGGAAAAGGGAAGAGGGAGACCGAAGATGAGATGGAGGGGTAGGTATATGAGTGAAGCGGATGTGGGTTGGAGAGGGCAGCTTGATGGTGGAGGACAGTATTAAATGGAGGCGCTTTGTCCGTGACCATTCTTTTCAGGTTTAAAGCGAATTGCCTCTGGTGGACAGATATGTTGGTAAATTGATAGATAGAAAATCCAACCCTTCGAACATATTTGGATAATTCTAGTTAATTTAGCAAGAAGAAAAAGATGATGACGATGAAAAGGATGAAAAAGGCTAATATTAATGTTCATCGACGACAAAACTGTGAAACAACTATTGACCTGTACTGGTTGCAGAAAATATTTGTGTGGTGTTGAAATGATTGCTGAGATAAAGAAGCACTTTTTTTGATGACTGCAGTAAACGTAACTTCAAATACTATTAAGAAAATTATTATTGTTAATGTGGTAGAAACAAAATGGATAGGCAGTGCTTCTTCGATGAGTGTGGAAGAGAAGGACCGTTGCCGTCTGTAGTGGCTCGAAAGACGAAGGTATCTTGTATTATTAAGGTGAATGCAGAGATAAATGACAGTAATAGTTTCGTTAGGATTACCCAACAAAAGGGCGATCGCTGTTACTTGTAAAGATGAACCTTGCATCATTAAGTCGAATGCAGGAAAAAGTTGAGTAATAGTACTAATGGGGTTCATGGAGTTTTTTCTTTTTTTAATTCATTCTCTATCTGATGTCTGTCCTGATCTGAGCAAAATCATTAGGTTGAAGCAAGAACGAAATGTAGTAGGCGTTAAGGTGGTGAAGGGGTAACTGCATGTTTACCCCTGCAACGCCATGACGTGTGTGTGTTCGTGTGTGTGTTTGTTTGTGTGTGTTTGATAGAGAGAGAGAGAGAATCAGATTCTGTGTTCGCAAGTGCGTGTGTAAACACGCGTTTCTGCATGTTTGTGTGTCGTTGTATACAAGAATGTGTACCGGTATGTGTGTGTGTGTGTAGGTGCGTGTGAGTTTCCGTGTAGGGTGATTGTAGTGCGTGGCATAGGCTAGAGAGAGAGAGAGAGAGAGAGAGAGAGAGAGAGAGCAAAACCTGGCTGTAGGTTTGCTTGTGACGTCAAGGCCAGACACCCCCACCCTCCCTCTCTTCCTCCCTCTCTGTTTACTCCCCCACCCATTTCATTATTTTATTCACGGCATTCAATTCTTTACTCTCTGATTTCTTTCCTTCTTTCATTCCTGCCTCCCTCCCCTCCTAGTTCTGAATATACCACCTACTTCCCACCTTCTCTTCTTCCCTCTCACCTTGCCTCCCACCTTCTCTTCTTCCCTCTCACCCTGCCTCCCACCTTCTCTTCTTTCCTGTCTCTCAACCACCCTCCTTCTCTTCTTCCCTCTCTCCGTACCTCCCTTTCTGTTCCTCCCTCTCTTCCAATCTCCCACCTTCTCTTCTTCCCTCTTTCCCTACCTCCTACTTGCTTCTCCCTCTCTCCCTACCTATCACCTTCTCTTCTTCCCTCCCCCTTCCTCCTCTCCCCCCTCCCTCTCATCACACCTTCAGCACTAACCTCCCGTCCCACGTCCCTCACTGCCTCCTTTCCACCTACCCTCCCCCTCTCGCTCCCTCCTTTTCTCACCTCCCCCGTCCTCCCTTCCCTCCCTTTCTGTCTCCCTTCCTCCCTGTCTACCTCTACCAGTGGCACAGTACTACATACTGTACCCACGCATTGTATTGTAGCCTACATACCCATCCACCTGCCTCCCTCCCATCTCCCCTCCCTCCCCTTCTCCTTCCTTCTTTCCCCCTCTCCTCCCCTTCTCACCCCACCCTGCCTACTCACCCCCCCTCCATCTCTCCCTCCCTTCTTCCATACCCGCCTCCTTCCTCCCTCCTTTCCCATTTATACTTTCCCTCCTTCCCTCTCAACCTTTTCTGCACAGTGATGTCTGCTTTCTATTCTTGCTACTGGTGGACGAGATTATCACCGAAGAAACCCCTTGTACTGGTAACATTACATTACTTAAACACTTCTATTAACGCTTGTGTGTGTGTGTGTGTGTGTGTGTGTGTGTGTGAACGTTTTATTTTATTGCTACAGCCTTATTCATTCCGTGGGAAACATCTCGTAGTGAAGGGATAGTGCGCTCAACATTCTCTCTCTCTCTCTCTCTCTCTCTCTCTCTCTCTCTCTCTCTCTCTCTCTCT